>JASANA010012524.1:0-13989 GCA_030248095.1 Ptycholaimellus sp. GST1_10 | reverse complement strand
CAAAAGAAACCATGAACTTGGCGGTGGGAGGGCTGAAGATTGGCAACGAGGCTGCCGTTGAAGGTGACGCAGTTGTGGCAGTAGGAATCTGCCCAGATCTTCTCTGGCGACGGCCCTGGTTGTAGAGCGGGGCGTAGGTGATGGGCGTTAGCTCTCGCCCTGAGAAGGCCTCCCCGCATGTGCTTCGATTCTCTCTCAGTTAGCAGAGGGGAATTGATCAGCTCCTTGTAGGCAGCTTGCATCCTAAAAAGGAGCCGCTAACTCAATTCACACTTTGAGAGAGCTAAAGGAATGGAAGCTGATCACCGGGCATATTGGAGGACGCAGTGGAGGCACATGGAGGGCGGCGTGGAATGGTCGATGATGCAGGCTGTCATGTTGATGGCCGCTTGGGTGTAGGCTTGGGCCAGAGCTTGGCAAGGCTCATAGGGCGAGGCGAGCTGGTCCATTGCCCCGGCATCCCTCAGCAGGGATAGGAGAGGAAGCCAGAGCATGTCATCGGCTCATTGTTCTTTGAATCCGACCAGCTTCTGCAGGGACACAGATATGTGCAAATTGAGGTATTCAACACCTTGTCCATCTGCGCGTTCTCATGGCCAGGCCAAAGGCGCATGGACTAGGGCCAACTAGGCTTAGCAAAAGGCGATGTCGGAAGCCGGTTTCTGCGCCGTTGACGCCATCAAATCCCGCGATGCGAATGCGGCGGACGAAGCCTACTCGTCTGCATAGCCTTTTTTGACGAAGAGGAGAAAAGGGGAAGGGTGTTTGAGGGCGGTGAGTTTGCTGAGCAACCTGCCGGGTCCCGTGGAGGCTCAGCTGAGGCCGCTGGTTCTCTCCAAACTCCGCAACGGCAGCCTTCTGCCCCACTTCGGCGCCGTCTTTCGGGAGGACCTCAGTGAACCTGAGTTCATTCTATCACCTCCTTTCCTTGCCAATTCACTGAAAGGCTTGCTTTGTCAGCATCCAATCCAGTGGAAACTCCTTCGGTCTCTTCCTGCTCAATCTGGGTGCATCAGAGAAGGAGAATGTTCAAATTGCCTTCTGTGAGAATTGAAAATAAATAGCCTGCTCAGCTTTAGGCACAGATAGTGATTGCTCTGGTGCACGAGGATGCAGAGCTGCTGGAAGCCTTTCACTCGGAGGCTGAGGCCTTTCTGCTCTCTTTCCAACAGTCCCTTCTCAATGCCACCGGACAGGTTCTTTTCCATTCCTTCACTCAGGCCGAAAGCAAGTAGAGTTTCAAAGTATCTGAAGACGCTGCCGCAGGAAGAGTCGCAGAAAGTGGCCGGTTGGAGAACGGAGGTTGTGGAAGGCTTGAGCAGCGGCATCGAGTGCCTGGGAACCCAGCCGCCCTACTCTCCTTACCGCCGTCTACAAAGGCCTCCGTCCCCACTTCTCCGGTCCCCACCCGCCCATGTACAGCGTCTCCGAAGACTCCCACGCCCTTGTCGCGCCTGAACAAGCCCAGGATCCACCTCACCTTGTTTCCCAGCCTTTCCTGCAAACTCAAGTAATTCTTTGCCTGCTCACAGGACATAGCTGGGGATGGTGAGACGGTGAGTCTGGAGGCGGAGTTGGCCTCCGCACTGGGCCCCGACGCCTTCAACGTGAGCGTGAACGAGGAGGGCAAGGCCCAGCCTCTCCTATCAGCGTTGGTGGGCATGTGGGACAGACAAATGGAGAGACCAAAAGAGGTGTTTTGGCAGACAGCACGAGCTTCACGCGGGAGTGGGCCCAGGTGGTACGCAAGCTCCTCAGCGCTGGCCCTGGTCGCCCTGCACCAGATCAACCGAGCTTTCAAGGTACTCCTTACCCCTCCAATTAATGTCCTGCCCTCTCATCTGATCTCTTGGTCCGGCAAAGGACAAAGTGGTGGGGGACATGAACGGCTGTGCGTCTGCTGCACGCAGCCCGGGTGACGACTACGCCCTCTATCGGTTGCTCCTACCAGGATATTATGAATGAGGGAGGGGTAGGTTTGAGAAGCGTGTGCTTTTTGCGGGAGACCGCGAATGAGGAGCTGCTGCTGGACTGGGCGGGGCGGGAGGCTGTTGGGGATGAGGATGCCACCGTCTTACCACCATATGCCTTCACGCGCTCCGGACTTCCAGTGACCAGCACGCGTGAATGTTTTATTACGAACGCATGAAAATCCCCATTTGCCAATTTCGGTGAAAATGGTCAACTTTGGAGCTCCGTTTGGAGTTCTAAAGGTTCATTGAAAGGATGATAAACGAAAACGAGTAAATGGGCAGACGATGGTAGCTGGGCTGGTAGGCCGATATCATTACCGTTATGTTTACTGATGTAAGCATTTGATTAATCGAAGAAATGTAATGGGACACTCTAGGCAGGTGGACCAGCCCAGTCGGCACCCTGCTTCACAGACATGTAGATTCCTTGCCCCAAAACTTCAATCAGTCAGTCGGTTCTCTTCTGAGCTCTTGATCCCTTGAAATGTTTCCGTAGGTGCAGTTGCTACGGAATTGCAGTGTTACTTCTAGAGCGTAGCCTAGCAGACTGAAACTGACTATGGCTGATTATTATGGGACTGAATAATGGCTGTTTAGTGGGTATTTAGACGTGCAAAGTTTCAGCTAATACAGAGCATGTTTTCGAATGTTGAACTATCGCTCTATAGGCGGCTGAATGCAAACACATGACTGTATGAAGTAGTGTCTGGAGACGCTTGGCTTTTTTGCCAACCTGTCGGTTTCTTCTAACTATGCCTGCCTTCAGGCTGTCCTTTCACTCGTGATTCGCTAAAAGCAAGGTAGGCCAGCTTAACATTTCTTTAGTGGCAAAGCTAGAAGCCCCTTATCGAACTATACTTTTCACTCACTGGAGCCATGAATTTAACCAATGGCAAGGCCAAAAACATCAATGTGAAAGCGCATAAAATTCACCAATCAAGCCAAGTTATGAAAAGCATTTCGACGGGAAATTGGCAAAGCGGAAGCAGGCGAGACCAACTGCGTGTATCCACCAGGCCTTTCATTTTTTCCACGTTGCTGGTTGACCAGAAAGCGCCCATGTTCTCATCTTTGTCATCTCTCCTTACGTGCGTCGTTCGGCTCCCCAGATCGCCACCTGAAGATTTTTTGAGTTATTTATATTTAAACACTCACAAATTATGACGGAACAAATAAGTCAATATATTAGCCCTTTTTCCCTACGTATATGCATTCTAATTTTTGATATAATGTAAAAAAAATTTTGTTCTAAACTGACAGGCCTTTCATTTTGGAGGATGGAGGATTTTGGAAATCCATCAATGAAGGCCAAAAAATGAAAGGAGCAAACACAGAGTCGGAGGCAGGCGTTTTGCTGCCGTCTGGATGGTGCCAGAACCAGCCTTCTTTGGTTCCCGCCCCCTCCTCCTGCCAAAGGGCTACCGCAAAACCTTGGACTGACCAAGGTTCATGTTCTGCAGTTCAACACTAAACAAGCTATTGTCATTGTATTATGATCAGGCAGACACATTCGTGCCTGTTTATGTAATTTTGTAGCGATATGTTTGTAGCTGCGATAAGTCTTGTTGACAAGATAAGCAGTGTTTGGTAGGTGGAATTTTTGAGATTTCATTGGCCCTGCATTGGCCCTACTCCCACAAGCTGGTTATGTTTTCATTTTTTTTTAGGGGATAAAAGGTGAAAACAGGTGGAAAGGTGATGAACTGGTAGAAAATCAGGTGGAAAAATGAATGAAATAGGAAAAAATTCATTGCAATTGGATTGCCAACTTCCAAAAAATTTTATTTTCTCCCATTTTTTTCACTTATCATGCGTTTATCACCTGGGCCTTTTCCCGCTACCCCACACTGAAGAGGAAGATAAAAAAAGCTAAAGAAATTTATTTAGGAAATTCCATAGAAGAAATTTGACCTGTTAATAGGAGAATGTAATGTAATGTTAAACCTCTCATGTACTGTTTGTGAGAGGATACAGAGGGGGTATTCCACTTCCCAAAATCGAAGGTTCGAGTTCAGAATCATGATTAGGCCATCGTTTTGGTACATTTAGTTGTGATCTCAGCCCAACAAACCCTGGACCAAAATATGGCTTTTTTGTTGAGGAATCGCCATTTTTCTAACACCTACTTTTTTGAGCTGTGGATGACCAAAAAATTGGTTTTTGGCCAATTTCAACTAACATTTTTAGACAATTCCCAGACTATTGTATATCAATCGAACTGCAAAACTGTAAAAAAATTTATGGTGACAATGATTTGTTCCAAAAAGAAAATTTTTTCAACTGACTTTTCAAAAAACCGATTTTCGCATTTTGCAAGTTTTGGCATTTTGCAAGTTCTGCAAAGTTTTATTGCATACCATAATGACGGAAAGAATGTGAACCAAAAAGATAGGCTAGGTCTTAGCCTTAAATTTTTTGGTCATTTTTAGAAATCAGTTTTTAAGCCAAAACTTGCAAAATGCGAAAATCGGTTTTTTGAGAAGTCAGTTGAAAAAAAAAAATTTCTTTTTGGAAACAAATCATTGTCACCATGAAATTTGTTACAGTTTTGCGGTTTGATTGATATACAATAGTCTAGGAATTGTCTAAAACTGTTGAAATTCGCCAAAAACCGGTTTTTTGGTAATCCACATTTCAAAAAAGTAGGTGTCAGAAAAATGGCCATTTCTCAACAATAAAGCCATATTTTGTCCGTTTGGGCTGAGATAACATTAAAGGTACTAAAACGAGGCCTAATCATGATTCTGAACTCGAACCTTAGATTTTTGGGAAGTGGAATACCCATTCTTCAAGGCCTCTAAATACTCTCGCAAATTGCCTCTTAAACTTCAAAACATTACTGTTCTGCAACGATTTGAAACAAGAAGACCTCCAGAAGCGAAGCAACAGCCTCCCGGACGTCAGGGGCCTCAGTGACGGCCAAAGCTCCGCCCACCGCTTGGCAGGCAGCCATCATCTCCTCCAGACTCCACCACCCGCCTCCGGGGCGAGGTCGGGCGTAAAGCAACTCCCGCCGGCCTTCACCCAGTGCTCCTGCTGCTCGCACAGGCCTCAAACGGTGCCCAATAATCACTGCGTCCTTCTTGCTAAAGGAGCTGAACATATTTTTAATGAAAAAAAGGCTAACTCCAAGGACCCCCCCAAGACTTACACCCCCCCCAATGGGGTTACACCCCCCCCCCAAGAATTACAACCCCCCCAAGAATTACACCCACCCCCCCATGAATTACACCCCCCCCCCAAAGGGTATGTATTATATTGGAAAAAAATGTATTAGCTTAAAATGCTTCTCTGTACATATCTCGAAATTTAAACAAGGAATTTTTTTCTAAACAACTAAATACCAACTTTTTTAGATAGTCTTTACCGAGTTAGTCTATACCGTGTTCGTCATGCTACTAGTTTGTCATGCTACTAGCATAGCGATAGTTGCTTACATTTAAAAGGCTCGCGTACAACCTCATTAGTCCTTACCGAGTTGAGCACTTTAAAACATTAATAAACTCGTAAGGACTTACTTGTTAAGGACTAACTTTGTTGTACGCGAGCCTGGAAAACTTTGCGCCTACTTGATACTCCTTGTAGGCACTGTTAAACCAGGAAATTATTTCCTGTAAGCGGTATTTACTCGGTTAGGCGGTTAACGTATTGTTTTTCTGTTTTATTCGATTTTCATAACGTTATTTTTAGCGTTATTTTAGCGTTTTTCCTGTTTTTCAATACGTTATTTGCTCAGTTAGACGGTAACATATTGCTTTTTCTGTTTTATTCGTTATTCCTATTTTTACCTGTTTGGCACTTTTCATATCCTAGTAGAAACACTGCTTGTAGGGGACTAGCCCCTACTCCTGGTAGGATGCGCCCGCCATTCGGTATAGACTACTATTTTGTGAAAAAGTAGGTATTTAGTTTTTAGAAAAAAATTCCTTGAGTTTAAATTTCAAAATATGAAAAAGAAGCATTTTAAGCTAATAAATTTTTTTTCAATATATACCCTTTGGGGGGGGGTGAATTCATGGGGGGTGGGTGTAATTCTGAGGGGGTTGTAATTCTTGAGGGGGGGGGGTGTAACCCCATTAGGTGTAGTCGGGGGGCCTTGGAGTTAGCCTTTTTTTCATTAAAAAATATGTTAAGCTCCTTTAGCAAGAAGGACGCAGTGATGATTGGCACCGTTTGAGGCCTGTGCAGCAGCAGGAGCACTGGGTGAAGGCCGGCGGGAGTCTTACGCCCGACCTCGCCCCGGAGGCGGGTGGTGGAAGTCTGGAGGAGATGATGGCTGCCTGCCAAGCGGTGGGCGGAGCTTTGGCCTCACTGAGGGCTGTCCGGGAGGCTGTTCTCCTTCTGGAGGTCTTCTTGTTTCAAATCGTTGCAGAACAGTAATGTTTTGAAGTTTAAGAGGCAATTTGCGAGAGTATTGAGAGGCCTTGAAGAATGGGTATCCACTTCCAAAAATCTAAGGTTTGAGTTCAGAATCATGATTAGGCCATCGTTCAGTACCTTAATTGTATTTAGCCCAACAAACTGGCGAATGGCTTTATTGGAGAAATGGCCATTTTTGACACCTACTTTGAAATGTGGATTACAAAAAACCGGTTTTGGCAAATTTCACTAATATTTTCAACAATTCCGACTATTGTATATCAATCAAACCGCAAAACTGTAACAAATTTCATGGTGAAATGATTTGTTCCAAAAAGAAATTTTTTTTTCAACTGACTTCTCAAAAAACCGATTTTCGCATTTTGCAAGTTTTGGCTTAAAAAAACTGATTTCTAAAATAACCAAAAAATAGGCTAAGACCTAGCCTATCTTTTTTGGTTCACATTCTTCCCGTCATTATGGTATGCAATAAATACTTGCACAACTTCAAAATGCAAACTTAAAATGCGAAAATCGGTTTTTTGAAAAGTCAGTTGAAAAAATTTTCTTTTGGAACAAATCATTGTCACCATAAATTTTTACAGTTTTGCAGTTTGATTGATATACAATAGTCTGGCTAAAAATGTTAGTTGAAATTGGCCAAAAACCAATTTTTTGGTCATCCAAGCTCAAAAAAGTAGGTGTAGAAAAATGGCGATTTCTCAAAAAAGCCTATTTTGGTCCAGGGTTTGTTGGGGCTGAGAGCAAATAAATGTACCAAAACGATGGCCTAATCATGATTCTGAACTCGAACCTTCGATTTTGGGAAGTGGAGACCCCCTCTGTATCCTCTCGCAAACAGTACATGAGAGGTTTAACATTACATTACATTCTCCTATTAACAGGTCAAATTTCTTCTATGGAATTTCTCAAGAAATTTCTTTAACTTTTTTTTATCTTATCTTCAGTGTGGGGTAGCGGGAAAAGGCCCAGGTGATAAACGCATGATAAGTGAAAAAAATGGGAAAAATGAAATTTTTTGGAGTTGGCAATCCAATGCAATGGAATTTTTTCCCTATTTCCATTCATTTTTCCACCTGATTTTCCACCAGTTCATCACCTTTCCACCTGTTTATCACCTTTTATCCCCTAAAAAGAAAATGAAAAACATAACCAGCTTGTGGGAGGTAGGGCCAATGCAGGGCCAATGAAATCTCAAAAATTCCACCTACCAAACACTGCTTATCTTGTCAACAAGACTTATCGCAGCTACAAACATATCGCTACAAAATTACATAAACAGGCACGAATGTGTCTGCCCGATCATAATACAATGACAATAGCTTGTTTAGTGTTGAACTGCAGAACATGAACCTTGGCTCAGTCCAAGGTTTTGCGGTAGCCCTTTGGCAGGAGGAGGGGGCGGGAACCAAAGAAGGCTGGTTCTGGCACCATCCAGACGGCAGCAAAACGCCTGCCTCCGACTCTGTGTTTGCTCCTTTCATTTTTTGGCCCTCATTGATGGATTTCCAAAATCCTCCATCCTCCAAAAATGAAAGGCCTGGTCAGTTTAGAACAAAATTTTTTTTACATTATATCAAAAATTAGAATGCATATACGTAGGGAAAAAGGGCTAATATATTGACTTATTTGTTCCGTCATAATTTGTGAGTGTTTAAATATAAATAACTCAAAAAATCTTCAGGTGGCGATCTGGGGAACCGAACGACGCACGTAAGGATGACAAAGATGAGAACATGGGCGCTTTCTGGTCAACCAGCAACGTGGAAAAAATGAAAGGCCTGGTGGATACACGCAGTTGGTCTCGCCTGCTTCCGCTTTGCCAATTTCCCGTCGAAATGCTTTCATAACTTGGCTTGATTGGTGAAATTTATGCGCTTTCACATTGATGTTTTTGGCCTTGCCATTGGTTAAATTCATGGCTCCAGTGAGTGAAAAGTATAGTTCGATAAGGGGCTTCTAGCTTTGCCACTAAAGAAATGTTAAGCTGGCCTACCTTGCTTTTAGCGAATCACGAGTGAAAGGACAGCCTGAAGGCAGGCATAGTTAGAAGAAACCGACAGGTTGGCAAAAAAGCCAAGCGTCTCCAGACACTACTTCATACAGTCATGTGTTTGCATTCAGCCGCCTATAGAGCTATAGTTCAACATCAATTCGAAAACATGCTCTGTATTAGCTGAAACTTTGCACGTCTAAATACCCACTAAACAGCCATTATTCAGTCCCATAATAATCAGCCATAGTCAGTTTCAGTCTGCTAGGCTACGCTCTAGGAGTAACACTGCAATTCCGTAGCAACTGCACCTACGGAAACATTTCAAGGGATCAAGAGCTCAGAAGAGAACCGACTGACTGATTGAAGTTTTGGGGCAAGGAATCTACATGTCTGTGAAGCAGGGTGCCGACTGGGCTGGTCCACCTGCCTAGAGTGTCCCATTACATTTCTTCGATTAATCAAATGCTTACATCAGTAAACATAACAAGGTAATGATATCGGCCTACGGCCTTCCCCAGTTCCCATCATCTGCCCATTTACTCGTTTTCGTTTATCATCCTTTCAATGAACCTTCTTTTTAGAATCTCCAAACGGAGCTCCAAAGTTGACCATTTTCACCGAAATTGGCAAATGGAATTTTCATAAGTTCGTAATAAAACAATTCACGCGTGCTGGTCACTGGAAGTCGGAGTTAAGTGAAGGCATATGGTGGCGAGGAGTGCGGTGGCATCCTCATCCCCAACAGCCTCCCGCCCCGCCCAGTCCAGCAGCAGCTCCTCATTCGCGGTCTCCCGCAAAAAGCACACGCTTCTCAAACCCTACCCCCTCCCTCATTCATAATATCCTGGTAGGAGCAACCGATAGAGGGCGTAGTGGTCCACCCGGGCTGCGTGCAGCAGACGTCGCAGCCGGTTCATGTCCCCCACCACTTTGTCCTTTGCCGAACCAAGAGATCAGATGAGAGGGCAGGACATTAATTGGAGGGGTAAGGAGTACCTTGAAAGCTCGGTTGATCTGGTGCAGGGCGACAGGGCCGGCGCTGAGGAGCTTGCGTACCACCTGGGCCCACTCCCGCGTGAAGCTCGTGCTGTCTGCCAAAACACCTCTTTTGGTCTCTCCATTTGTCTGTCCCACATGCCCACCAACGCTGATAGGAGAGGCTGGCCCTGCCCTCCTCGTTCACGCTCACGTTGAAGGCGTCGGGGCCCAGTGCGGAGGCCAACTCCGCCTCCAGACTCACCGTCTCACCATCCCCAGCTATGTCCTGTGAGCAGGCAAAGAATTACTTGAGTTTGCAGGAAAGGCTGGGAAACAAGGTGAGGTGGATCCTGGGCTTGTTCAGGCGCGACAAGGGCGTGGAGTCTTCGAAGACGCTGTAGGTGGGCGGGTGGACCGGAGAAGTGGGGACGGAGGCCTTTGTAGACGGCGGTAAGGAAGTAGGGCAGCTGGTCCCCCAGGCACTCGATGCCGCTGCTCAGGCCCTCCACAACCTCCGTTCTCCAACCGGCCAGCTTCTGCGACTCTTCCTCCGGCAGCGTCTTCAGATACTTTGAAACTCTGCTTGCTTTCGGCTGAGTGAGGGAATGGAAAAGAACCTGTCCGGTGGCATTGAGAAGGGACTGTTGGAAAGAGAGCAGAAAGGCCTCAGCCTCCGAGTGAAAGGCTTCCAGCAGCTCTGCATCCTCGTGCACCAGAGCAATCACTATCTGTGCCTAAAGCTGAGCAGGCTATTTATTTTCAATTCTCACAGAAGGCAATTTGAACATTCTCCTTCTCTGATGCACCCAGATTGAGCAGGAAGAGACCGAAGGAGTTTCCACTGGATTGGATGCTGACAAAGCAAGCCTTTCAGTGAATTGGCAAGGAAAGGAGGTGATAGAATGAACTCAGGTTCACTGAGGTCCTCCCGAAAGACGGCGCCGAAGTGGGGCAGAAGGCTGCCGTTGCGGAGTTTGGAGAGAACCAGCGGCCTCAGCTGAGCCTCCACGGGACCCGGCAGGTTGCTCAGCAAACTCACCGCCCTCAAACACCTTTCCCCTTTTCTCCTCTTCATCAAAAAAGGCTATGCAGACGAGTAGGCTTCGTCCGCGGCATTCGCATCGCGGGATTTGATGGCGTAGACGGCGCAGAAACCGGCTTCCGACATCGCCTTTTGCTAAGCCTAGTTGGCCCTAGTCCATGCGCCTTTGGCCTGGCCATGAGAACGCGCAGATGGACAAGGTGTTGAATACCTACATTTGCACATATCTGTGTCCCTGCAGAAGCTGGTCGGATTCAAAGAACAATGAGCCGATGACATGCTCTGGCTTTGTCTCCTATCCCTGCTGAGGGATGCCGGGGCAATGGACCAGCTCGCCTCGCCCTATGAGCCTTGCCAAGCTCTGGCCCAAGCCTACACCCAAGCGGCCATCAACATGACAGCCTGCATCATCGACCACTCCACGCCGCCCTCCATGTGCCTCCACTGCGTCCTCCAATATGCCCGGTGATCAGCTTCCATTCCTTTAGCTCTCTCAAAATATAAAAATAGTAAGCAGCTACTTTTTAGGATGCAAGCTGCCTACAAGGAGCTGATCAATTCCCCTCTGCTAACTGAGAAGAATCGAAGCACATGCGGGGAGGCCTTCTCAGGGCGAGACTACGCCATCGCCTACGCCCCGCTCTACAACCAGGCCGTGGCCGAGAAGATCTGGGCAGACTCCTACTGCCACAACTGCGTCACCTTCAACGGCAGCCTCGTTGCCAATCTTCAGCCCTCCACCGCCAAGTTCATGGTTTCTTTTGCCTACATCTTTTGAAAGCTTCAGCTTTGAGCTGGTTCCGAGCTGCAGGTGCTGGAGAATGCACTGCTGAAGTGCAAGGGGGAGCATGAGAATGGGAGCCAGGTGTGCGCGGCTTGCTGGGAAGTCTACGAGGAGTTGTACAGCTTCTACTGGCAGGACTTTAGCGGGGACCCAGAGAGCGACCTTTGCGTCGATATTCAGGCCCTTTCTTCCACACTCTTCTTATGCTGTCCTCCATCTCCATCTTTCAGGCACGCATGAACGACACAGTGTGGTCCTGGCGCAGCGAACTAGGCTGCATCAGGCCAAGCCGAAAGAGTCGTGCTTCTCAAGTACTCATTACTTTTTGAGAAATCAATCGAAAATAAAAATTAACAATTCAGTCTGTTGTCCGAGTTTCATAGCAGCAAGGAAGTGAGGCAGTAAAGGGTGCTAAAATTGTAGGCCGTGTTGGTAATTGTGAGTTCGGTGCTGCTGATGGGATTGACGGTCGCCTTCTATGCAATGGCGGCGCTACTTGCGAGACGGGAGGAGCGACGGGTGAAGCTCTACCAGCGCGTCGCGCATACTGACTCTGACTTTCTCACCGACCAAGATGGTCAGGCCTCTGGCGACGGACATGCTTTCCCAACTTGACCATCTTGCCTCCTCAATTCTTGTCGCTATTCAGTGCCAGAATTTCACATTTGGTTTCAGTTTTCTTTCCCAAAATCTGCCTATTTCTCTCATAAGTTAAGCCATACTTGTTCGCTTTTTTTGAAAGTTTTGTTTGGACAGAAGCTGTTGAAATATTCGGATATTCCACTTGGCGATAAAAAAAAACTTAGAGGGGTACAAGGAAGGTGGGGATTTGGATGCAAATTGGCGGGTGATCAACGGCGTCGGACAAAGAAGTGGAAGCGTGGATTGAACCAGGAGGCGGAGTCAGCGGAGTAGTCCTGCAAGGGAGCCGCCTCCGCTGCCTTCTGCAGACTGCGCACCAGGAAGGCGTCCCCGGCACGGATCGGCGCCACCCACGTTCCCTCCGCCACTTCCACCACCGCACCCAACACTGCACACCTCATCCATTCTCTTTTATTCTTCCCATTCGTCTTGTGTCCAAGAAATGCCAATCATCAGAGAATTAGGCTACTGCTGAGCGAAAAGGCTAACGAGAGAGGCAGAGGAGGAGGACTGGTCCCATGATAAGATGTACAGTCACTTTTCCTGCCGTAGCCTCAATAGGTGATACAAATGAGATGGAAGAGGCCAACGATTGCTAGAAGGATGTAATGGGCAAAGACAGAGGTGAAAAAATGCCCCTCTAGAGACTACTGAGCAGTAACGAGGCCGCAAAGGGGGCTGAAGGAGGAAAATTTCATTGCTCCGCTCTGAACTGGGTGCTCTCTAATTGGTCCCCGGCAGGAGCCATGCATGATGTAAAAGGCTCATTTCTCTTTGCTCTCCTCTGAGGTTTCTGGCCTGCCCTTTTGCTTCCGCTTCTTCCAAACGCTGTCAACAATTGAACCTGGACTTCCCGCCGGGAGCAAAGACGACGAAGCGAAGAGTGGCCTGGGTCTCAAAATGGGTGAAATAGGAGGCAGAGAGCCTCATGCTTCGCAGTGAAGAAGTGTGGCGGGCTATCACAGTGGTGGGGCGGCGGACTGATGGGTACAGCGCCCGGCAATGCGACATTTGGGGTGGAGAGGATGGGCTGGAAAAGAGGGTGGATGCAGGACACCTCAACTGCTGGCTGCGAGATGCGGAGCACACAAGTGGTTGCGAACACAGCGGCGCACTTTGATTCAAAGTCCCATTGGAACAGCGGTCATAATCAACAAAAGGATGGGGTGATGAAAGCAGGAAAAGACTGGTTGGGAAAGGCGGAGGGGGGCAAAGGAGAGGGCAAGGCGGTTGGAGGCTCTCTTCTTAGTATTCGTCCAAGTCGAAGTCCTCCACATCCTCGATCAGCTCCTGCAGCTGGAAGTCCACGCGGTATCGCAGCAGTCCTAGAATAGAATGGGGATGGGAGTAGGGAGGAGGAGGGAGTAAAAAGAGATACCTCCAATGCCTCCAAAGCCGCGGACAAACTGAGCACCCTCCTGGGAGCGATCGGTGACGATCTCGAGGACGGCGCCGAAGTTCTTGTAGTTGTTCGCCAGCCACTCCAGCAGCGGCAGCGACTCCATCAGCTCCAGCTCCACCCCTGTCTCCTGCATACCCCCACTCCAACTTACCTCTCTCCCTCAAATTGGGGCAAAGGACGGACCTTGTCGATGAAGTGACTCCTGTCCTTCTCCTGCTGTGAGTTGAGGTGGAGGAGTTTCTCCTCGCCGGTGGAGTGGTTCTTGAGCAAGTAGCGGGTGTAGTCCAGGTTCTCCCAGCAGATCAGCGTCTCCACGGCGCCCTGCTAAGAGGGGGTACCTTGTCGATGAAGTGACTCCTGTCCTTCTCCTGCTGTGAGTTGAGGTGGAGGAGTTTCTCCTCGCCGGTGGAGTGGTTCTTGAGCAAGTAGCGGGTGTAGTCCAGGTTCTCCCAGCAGATCAGCGTCTCCACGGCGCCCTGCTAAGAGGGGGTACCTTGTCGATGAAGTGACTCCTGTCCTTCTCCTGCTGTGAGTTGAGGTGGAGGAGTTTCTCCTCGCCGGTGGAGTGGTTCTTGAGCAAGTAGCGGGTGTAGTCCTCAGGTTCTCCCAGCAGATCAGCGTCTCCACGGCGCCCTGCTAAGAGGGGGTACCTTGTCGATGAAGTGACTCCTGTCCTTCTCCTGCTGTGAGTTGAGGTGGAGGAGTTTCTCCTCGCCGGTGGAGTGGTTCTTGAGCAAGTAGCGGGTGTAGTCCAGGTTCTCCCAGCAGATCAGCGTCTCGACGGCGCCCTGC
>JASANA010012523.1:0-48967 GCA_030248095.1 Ptycholaimellus sp. GST1_10 | reverse complement strand
GAAACCACGTTAAATGGCTTTTTTAGTCGAAATTTTTTTTTTAAAAAACTAATTTGATCATAGTTTCGCATTATTCATGTCTATTGCATTTTCATTCAACGTTTGAATGTATTTGAAATAAATTTGCATAAATATGAAAACCAATACGTTCAAAAAAAACAAAAACCTACCACCACATGATCTATTAAAAACTAACAATAACGATTACATACGTACAAAAATGCAAAGATAAAGATAAAGAAAAATGCAAACTATAGACCAAAAATATGCTATTTCGCAAAAAAAAAAACAAGAATTAGTAATCGCAGAGAATCTGACCCTAAAAACCGCATAATAAAATTAAAGGAAAGAAAATGTTCAGGGATAACCAAATAAATTCAGCTGAGAAATGGTAAACATATACAGGGGGGGAGGCCTTTTCCGTACGGCTAACTTTAAAAATTTATTTCTCCAGCCCATCAAAAGCTAGAGGGCTGAAAATTTGCATGGAAGTAGTTCCAACCCTCAATGATCTGCAAAAAAATTTGCGGCTTAAAACATCAAGTTGAACCAGAGAAACAGTCATTTTCGTAAAGTCACTCAAAAATCGGCACACCTCGACAGTAAATTTTTTTTCACCTGAATTTGAGGCTTGATTTCTCAGCCCCATCAAATCCGTTTGAGCCCAAAATCCAAAAATTTAGTCCAAAATTTAGTCCTAAGTGTCCTTAACTTACATATAAATTTTTATCTTTCTAGGTGCTCCCTATGTCGAGAAACAGCTTTCAAAGTAAAACAACCTTTTTACTTTTTCCATAATTTCATAGTATTCTCCAGCTGGACTGGCCCTTAACCATAGGAAAGGGGGAAAAGTGGGGTGTACTCCGAAGGCTGTTTCTCAACACAGGGAGCACCTAGAACGATAAAAATTTATATGTAAGTTAAGGACACTTAGGACTAAATTGTGTTAAATTTTGGGCTCAAACGGATTTGATGGGGCTGTGAAATTAAGCCTCAAAATCAGGTGAAAAAAAAATTCACTGTCGAGGTGTACCGATTTTTGAGTGACCTTACAAAAATGACTGTTTCTCTGGTTCTACTTAATGTTTTTAGCCGCAAATTTTTTTGCAGATCAATGAGGGTTGGATCTACTTCCGTACAAATTTTCAGCCCTCTAGCTTTTGATGGGCTAGAGAAATAAATTTTTAAAGTTAGCCGTACGGAAAAGGCCTCCCCCCCCTGTAAATTCAAAATATTAATCATCAAAACTACGCTAAACAACAAGCAAAAGTATTGATGTGTGCCGCAGGCCTCTCCCAACCTAGTCCATATATATAATAGAGGAGCCTGTCTTGTGAGTGAGCATTTCGCGCGCCATGAGGGAAGCTTCTGGTGAGGAGGTGAAGGTGTTTTTGGGTAAATTGGGGTCGGGGAACACGATTTTGAGGGGAACAGCTTGCACCGATCACGGGAAAGTGCTTAAAACATTGAAAATGTGACTTTTATCAATGTTTTGCAACTGCGCAGTTTTGGGAAGCTACTCATTGTGGCAAGGTTGTACTCAGTATTCATATCCTTTCATAGAGTTTTCAGCAGCATCCATCTTTGGCGATCTAACCTTTGTTGGATTGATTGCCTAATCTTTGAAGTCCCTCGAGGACAGCCAGGTGTTTGCTGTTGCACTCATTTGGTGTGGCTATAATTTGGTCACAGGGTGGGAGTTTCTAAAAGAGTCGGTAGACCAAGAAAAGAGGCTAATGCATGAAAAAAGCTGAGCACCCGTGTAGCGGGACCCATGCAGCCCAAATAATTTCTCTAATCCCCCTCCAACCATTTGGCTTCTTCTATCACCAAATTGCCCCCCAGCCGTTACCCATGCAGCCCAAATATATTCCTCCAATCCATTGCCCCCCCCCCCCCCCAACCATTTGTCTTCTTCAAGTAAGCAAAGTAGGGCGGTGGATGCCTGATGCTTTTGCAGGCCTATTTAGCCTCACCCAATCCTCCAATGTTTCAGTGGATGTTCAAGTAAGCAAAGTAGGGCAGTGGATGCTGGATGCTTTTACAGGTCTATTTAGCCTCACCCAATCCTCCCATGTTTCAGTGGATATTTAAGTAAGCATGGTAGGGCGGTGGATGCTTGATGCTTTTGCAGGCCTATTTAGGCTCACCCAATCCTCACATGTTTCAGTGGATATTCAAGTAAGCAAAGTAGGGCGGTGGATGCTGGATGCTTTTACAGGTCTATTTAGCCTCACCCAATCCTCCCATGTTTCAGTGGATATTTAAGTAAGCATGGTAGGGCGGTGGATGCTTGATGCTTTTGCAGGCCTATTTAGGCTCACCCAATCCTCACATGTTTCAGTGGATATTCAAGTAAGCAAAGTAGGGCGGTGGATGCTGGATGCTTTTACAAGCCTATTTAGCCTCACCCAATCCTCCCATGTTTCAGTGGATATTTAAGTAAGCAAAGTAGGACGGTGGATGCCTGAATCTACGCCTCATCGTTGTGCATTCGGAGCATGTGACTTTTCAGATTGAACTTTTGGGCAGCCTTGTACTGGCAGTGGGGGCAGGTGAAGGGCTTGATGCCGCTGTGAGTGAGGAGGTGACGCTGGAGATCGCTTTTGGTGTGGCTGGCGAAGTTGCAGCGCTGGCAGGCGTGGGGCTTGGTGGGGGAGTGCCTGAGTTTGTGCGTACTCAGTCCACTGGAGGATGCGAAACGGCTGGGGCAGAGCGGGCAGGCGTAGGGGCGCTGGCCGGAGTGGATGTTGAGGTGCATTTTGAGGCCGCCTTTCTGGTTGCTGGAGAAGGAGCAGTGGGGGCAGGCGAATGGGCGCTCCCCGGTGTGCGTCAGCAGATGCCGCTTGAACTTGGAGAGATGGCGGAAGCTCTGGTCGCAGAATGGACAGCGCTTGGCGCAGTGGCTGGCCTGGAGCTGGGCGCTTATTGGCGACACCTCCACACGGCACTCCAGCTCCACTTCCATCTCTGCCTGCAACAGCAGAAGCCCCTTGCAGAAGCAGCAGACATATTGTGGAAAGCAGGGCAATGACCTGGCCCGGTGGGTCCTGGGCGGGAGGGAGTTGAAGGGATGCTGGATTCCCCATCGCTTCTTCACCGCCCATCTCATCTTCCTCCATTGCCTCAGCCTATAGATGGAGCATTTGTTTTCCAGGGCATCTAAAGGAAAATAGGATATGACTACTTCTTCTGGCTGGTCCTGACTTCCCGGGGATTCCAATTGAGGCCCTGTTTCTGCGTCGTCGTCTTCCATCACGGCTTCCCCGGCGACCAGCTTTGCCTCAAACCATGGCCCTTTTCCCAGTTACCCAGGTCCCAGGACAGGCTGACCTCTGCGGCACGCCGAGGCTTGCCGAACTCTTCCAGACACTTCTCGCCAGCCCGCCGCTGAAAATGTCAGTCCCAATCCCTCCCTCCATCATTTCAAGTGCCTTGAAAAGAAGCAGAGCTTACGAATGCCTGGAGGATGGGCTGGCGCTGAGCGGGAATGGCGTTGGCGATGGCGGCCAACATGTTCAGCTTCTGGCCATCCTTCCTCTTCCCATTCTTCACGGCGCTCACCTGCCAGCCCAATTTCATGACCTCAATAGAAGCAATGAGGGCAAAAGAGGCACCTGTGGCGGTAGGCTGGGGTGCTGCTGGAGAAGATGCTGTTTGAGGAGGGCCATGGAGGCGAATTTCTTCGAGCAGTGGCGGCAGGCTGGCTGGAAGAAGCCGCTGTGCTGCAGGCCCACGTGCCACTTCAGCTGCTCCATCCGCTTCGGCGGCTGCTCTGGGCACAGGTGACAGGGCAGGACCGTTTCCGCAGCCATGCTTCTATGCTTCTAAACTGCTGGTTGCGCAAAGGGGCGGAATGCAAGCGGCCAAGCTGCTGGGAACTGCGCGGAGTTTGAAGAGACGCTGGTCAGGCCAGATGTAGCGAGGCCCAAAGCCCATTGGAATGGGGCCTGGGGTGCAGTGGAAGAGGGCTGGTGTAAGAGAAGTGTGCAAATTTGGGGCATGAGCGGGGCACTGCCTAAATGGCTCTAAACTGAGCTCCATAATGTAAGGTATTGTGTTTGATAATTCATAACTAATTTTGCGCGACTACGGCACAAGGTATTCACATTCATCAGCATAGCTGTTCGAGCAAACATCGCCCCTGCTTTAGCCAACTTCCGTCCACCTGCGAATACCTGCACTTTCTTTTAAAACCAGACTATCTTCAAACGGCCCAAAATGAATGAATTTAAACTACATTTGGTGAATATTTTTCATTCCCTTATCCGTGACTTTTCCGAGGCATAAGGTTTTCTTTTGTGCATGCCGTTACAGTAGTGTAGTTGGATGATACGCAGAAATTAGCTTAGGAGCAGGGTGGGCTATGAGCTAAGCGCAAGAATGTAAGCCAAGGCGCGCTCGCTTCGTTCAGATTTCGCAAAGCATTCTGAGAAGGAGTAGCAAAACATGGCGCTCACTGGAGAGGTCACTAAGATCGTGATCAAGGTCGCCGACGATGCTGGACGCCACTATGAAGTCTCGGTTCCCGCTTTTCATTCTGAGAAGGAGCATAGATGAGGATAGGAATGGATTCCAGGGGGAGGGTCTGGAAGAGCTGGAGGTAGGCGACCAAGTGAGCTTCGAAACGGATGTGGAGAAGGGGCGCCTTGTGGCGGTCAAGGTGAAGCGAGAGCGGCAAGCAGCTTTCAATCAGAGAGCCTGCCAATCGACATAGGGCAGCAAGTTTCAGGCGTTCTCGCTCCAGCTGTGGCCAGTGCTGCTACCAGCCAGCGGAGCGTCGTAAGTCGCAGAGCGCCCCGCCGGCGCTTCGCCTCACCGCCCCTCCGCCGCCGCCCCTTCAGAGTAGCCCCTCTAGCCCAATTCTTACAGAATGCGTAGGGAAACGGCTTTGCAGGCATCAAGGAGCGCTACCCTGGCGGCGCTACCCAAACCCTGGCACTGCAGCGGCGCTAGGCAGTTGCCTACGAGCACTTTGAGGATGGCCGGTTGCTTGGGTATAGAGCGGGGGTGAAGGAAGAATGGGCTTTCGGCTTGAGGTGCAGCTTGGTGGTGGATGCTCTGATGTTGGGCGAAGGGCGAGGAGCGGTGAAAGAGGAGGCGCAGAGTTCCGCTGCGCGCAGTGCTCTCACCCATCTTTTGACTCTCGTCCATATTCTTTTTTCTATCAACATCATTCATTTTGAGAAATAGATTAAAGAAATGATAAGTGAGTATTTTTAATAGGCAGCGATTGATAATGTTTGATGACGAATTATTTGTAGTGGAAGTGAATTGCAGGGGTCGAATATTCAGCTCAATTCGCCATCACCAGCATGCTCGCCAGGCAACATGCCAGCCAATGTAATTCGTTTCTCATTGATTTCGAGTGTCCATAGAAGAGGCCAGAGTGAATAATGTTAAGAACTAATGAAGTTAATAAAAATATGTAGAACATATATGCTAGATGAAGGGGAGAGATTGAATGCATAGGGCGATGAAATGGTGGGAAGTCCAAGGATGAGCAGCGTGGGCCGACCTCAGAGCGGGACAGAAGCGGAGACAGGAAAAAATTGCGATAACGCCGAGCGCCTCATCTCTTCCAAAACTCGAGAGGTTCATTGCCTTCTCTTAGGTTGGTGGGAGAGCAGAGGGGATAGTAGAAGAGTGCAGCTGGTGGAACGGGGAAAGAAGGAACGCGGCGTCGGGCCCGTCTCACTCGTCTTTGAGTTCTTTGCCAAGACCAGCAAGGGACATGCCACTTTCCACTCCACCCTCTCTCCACCACCTCTGTCCTCCATTCTGACCACCTCGCCTCATCCTTACACTTCAATCACTCGCTGCAGGCAGTTCAAGGCACAGCTCCTGTCTCCAACGGGAGAGGAATTCCCAGCAGGTTACGGTCGGAACAAGAAGCAATCGCGTCTCAACGCTGCCAGAAGCTTTAGCAGGTATCTATAAGCTTTGTTGGCAGCTGCCTAGGCTGGTGGAGGGGAGTAGATGCTGTGGTGCTAGGAGGAGATGAAGAAGGAGGCAGCGGATGCAGCAGCGCTCAAGGCGGCCTCCGAGGACGAGAAGAAGCTATGCAAGCTGGCCAGCGCGGCCTGCGAGGCCTACGAAGAGCGCAAGAGGCGCAGGGAACAGCTGAGCAGCTTCAGCCTCGCCGACGAGGACGTAGACAGCAGCGCTCAAGGCGGCCTCCGAGGACGAGAAGAAGCTATGCAAGCTGGCCAGCGCGGCCTGCGAGGCCTACGAAGAGCGCAAGAGGCGCAGGGAACAGCTGAGCAGCTTCAGCCTCGCCGACGAGGACGTAGACAGCAGCGCTCAAGGCGGCCTCCGAGGACGAGAAGAAGCTATGCAAGCTGGCCAGCGCGGCCTGCGAGGCCTACGAAGAGCGCAAGAGGCGCAGGGAACAGCTGAGCAGCTTCAGCCTCGCCGACGAGGACGTAGACAGCAGCGCTCAAGGCGGCCTCCGAGGACGAGAAGAAGCTATGCAAGCTGGCCAGCGCGGCCTGCGAGGCCTACGAAGAGCGCAAGAGGCGCAGGGAACAGCTGAGCAGCTTCAGCCTCGCCGACGAGGACGTAGACAGCAGCGCTCAAGGCGGCCTCCGAGGACGAGAAGAAGCTATGCAAGCTGGCCAGCGCGGCCTGCGAGGCCTACGAAGAGCGCAAGAGGCGCAGGGAACAGCTGAGCAGCTTCAGCCTCGCCGACGAGGACGTAGACAGCAGCGCTCAAGGCGGCCTCCGAGGACGAGAAGAAGCTATGCAAGCTGGCCAGCGCGGCCTGCGAGGCCTACGAAGAGCGCAAGAGGCGCAGGGAACAGCTGAGCAGCTTCAGCCTCGCCGACGAGGACGTAGACAGCAGCGCTCAAGGCGGCCTCCGAGGACGAGAAGAAGCTATGCAAGCTGGCCAGCGCGGCCTGCGAGGCCTACGAAGAGCGCAAGAGGCGCAGGGAACAGCTGAGCAGCTTCAGCCTCGCCGACGAGGACGTAGACAGCAGCGCTCAAGGCGGCCTCCGAGGACGAGAAGAAGCTATGCAAGCTGGCCAGCGCGGCCTGCGAGGCCTACGAAGAGCGCAAGAGGCGCAGGGAACAGCTGAGCAGCTTCAGCCTCGCCGACGAGGACGTAGACAGCAGCGCTCAAGGCGGCCTCCGAGGACGAGAAGAAGCTATGCAAGCTGGCCAGCGCGGCCTGCGAGGCCTACGAAGAGCGCAAGAGGCGCAGGGAACAGCTGAGCAGCTTCAGCCTCGCCGACGAGGACGTAGACAGCAGCGCTCAAGGCGGCCTCCGAGGACGAGAAGAAGCTATGCAAGCTGGCCAGCGCGGCCTGCGAGGCCTACGAAGAGCGCAAGAGGCGCAGGGAACAGCTGAGCAGCTTCAGCCTCGCCGACGAGGACGTAGACAGCAGCGCTCAAGGCGGCCTCCGAGGACGAGAAGAAGCTATGCAAGCTGGCCAGCGCGGCCTGCGAGGCCTACGAAGAGCGCAAGAAGCTCAGGGAGCAGCTGAGCAGCTTCAGCCTCGCCGTCGAGGACATAGACAGCCAATCATCCAAAGGTTTGCAGTCTGCCGCTATGCTTTTTCTAGAGCACGTCTAATCTATCTCTAGTCTAATTTTTCTAATCTCCTTTGCCTATTTGCTACTTTGAGAGATTTGCTTTGCTGCTTTCAGTTGTCCAGCTGGCTGTTCGCAACGGACGACTCAGCTTCCACCTGTGTCTCCTGGAGAGCGTGATGGAAGCTTTGGAGAAGGAGAAGGTGGCCCTCGGCGCTCAAAAGGTTCCATCCAGCCTAGCCTTGCTTCCCTGTCCAGAGCTCTCTTGCCCTCTTCAAGGCGGCACTGGAGGCCTTTGAGCGGGAGCTGGGGAAGAAGCTGAAATATGATGAGGCCGCCCTCCGCCGCCTTGCCCTCCGCGCTGCCTCGTCTCATCCCAGTGCCTAACTCCATGCCCCCTCCTTTATCCCATACCAGCTTCTCATTCCATGCACCATGCTAGCCTTGCACATAAGCCTTGCCTAAGAACTGCTCCTTTCTTTTACTTTATCGTCCTTTTTCATTTCAATTACGTCAATCATCATCATCACTGCATTCACTTTGATGCTTGGTAGAATTACTGGAATGAAGGAAATTGCCGTACAGCTCGAACTTTTTGCTTTCGCTCGTTTTCGGCAAACACGATGTTGGCAGAAGTAACAATACTGGAGGTTGGTTGATAAGCACATCTAAAGAGTTCGAAAAAAGCTGCGCAAATTGTAAGACAAGCTAGGATAAGAAAAGCTTGGAAAAGTGTACAGCAAAACAGAAAGATCGCAAAGAATCAAGCTAAAATGGAATGAATGCCGTGCAGTCAACTGAACAGGTTTGGGAATCACTTGTTGGTCAGGTACTCTGCGAGGATTTCATTCCGCTTTTCTACCTCGTTCTAGAGTGAAACAATGGCTAATAGTAGAATAGCCGGGGGAAGGAAGAAGAAGGAACCTTTTTGTGGATGAGGAAGGAGAGTTTGGCCTGGAGGTCTCGGTTGCGGGCTTTGAGTTGACCCAACTGGATCTTGAGGCCGGCCTCTGTGGCCAGGAGCTTGTTCACTGAAATGCAAAGACTCCAGGCGAGAGCGGCATAAAATGAAGGAAGAATTGACCGCCATCGCTAAGCTGAGAGCCGTCCTTCAGGCGCACGCTCACGCTGTCCACCTCCACCGGACCGAGAAACAGCTCCTCGCCTCCGTTCTGCCCAGCATCCGCCGCTTCCTCCTCACCATTTGGCACCTTCCCTCGTCCTTCCTTCAATTCAAATCAACCCTCTCACCATCATCTGCTAGTCTGCTGCAGAATTGCTTTGCACTGGAAGCATGGATATATGGCGAAGAAACTCATCGCTTTTCGATCTCATTCAACTGCTTGCATGGCCTGTAATGGGGCTTAAGGCCAAGGAGGCAGTTAACCAGCTCCTTGGACAACTTGGCGACGCTCTCCTCCAGCTCCGCATTCATCTTCTGCTCCTCCTTCATCTGCTCCTTGAGCTCCGGAATCTTTTCCACCAGATGCTTCTCCAGCATCGCCTCCATTCCTATCCTCAAAGTGAAACGCGATATTTTGAAATAATACAGGGAGGCGCAATATGTGGCCTGCAAGAGGCGCCGGGAAGAAATAGAGAGTGCGTGGAGCAAAAAAGGCAACGAGCAAAGAATAAGGGCAATGAGTCTACAACACTCATTATCAAAGCAGCCACTCCCACAGCCCCAAGGGGCCAGCATTCCTCTGCTTCATCCTACCCACCCCTCCCCATCTCAAGCCCCAAAGAGCCGGGCCCAAGCAGTAGATTGGCTGGCGTAAGATGAGGTAGAGGCGATAGGTTAGGTTTGGTCGGGCATTGTGAGCGATGAGGGCCTGGCATGATGCGTGAGCGCAAGTTGTGCACTGGGACATGCTGCGCGGCAGGATGCCTGGCCTGGCAGCAATTGCGCGGGTTGCCCTGCTCTCCCACACTACATCCTGCCCCCTTGCCCCCTCCCCTAGGTGGCGTCATCGCTTGCTAGACTTTTACATTTACTTCCCCAGTCTAGCAGCCCCGTCTACATCCTATCTTGTCATTCTCCCACTTTCCCAACAACAGTGCTGGCCGTTGAACTTGTTTGAAGACATTCATAGCCTAGCCGGTGCGCGGGGAGCAGTAAGCCGAAAGGGGATGGGAAGGAGCCGGTATGCGTTGGAGTTAGGGCTGCCGGCGGTGGGAAATAGTCTGGGGCCGGGTGAAGAGTATCTGCTCCCTCGTCGTTTCGCCACTCGCAGCGTGAGCGGCCTCAGCCTCACCTGGCGTCTCTCCATCCACCGCCTCCAACCCGAAGTCTTCCAGCTAAGCCTCCAGCTGGACGAGAACCCCCTCCGCGTCACCAGCCTCCACTGCTCCATTCTCAACATCCTCCTGCGCTCGGAGCAGAAGCTCCTCTTCGGCAAGGAAAACTGCGCCAGCTCCGAAGACTCTGCCAAGCCCCTCAGCTTCGCAATCCACAGAAAGAACTGCGACTTCGCCACTGCCTGCCAAGGCAGCCTCACCCTTGAAATCAAGGAGAACTGGACGGATCTGTTCCTACAACCACCTAAGCCCAGCACTCGCCACTCCACCATCACTCGCTTGCTCTCAACCGTTCTCTTCCAGCCATCCCTGAAGCAGTTAGTTGACAGAGGAAGCGGCTGCAGATGAGCGTGGAGGAAAAGTGGGCGAAGGGTGAGGAGGCGGCGGTGAAGGGTCGACTGGAGCTGGCCTGTGCTGGTGGGGAAAGCGTCTGGGCCATTGCAGAGCTCCTGGCCACCCAGTCCGCCTTCTTCCGCACACAGGCATCGACTCAGCTTTCTCAGGATAAGGTTTTTCCTCATCCGGCTCCAACCCATTGCAACCCTCGTAGACAATGCGACGGCAGGATCGTGTGGACCTTAGCGGCTATTCCTCGAAGGCGGTGACACTGATGGTGGAAGCGTTGTACAGCGACCAGTTCCCTGAGCGTCTCTACGAACTATCTATTTCTTCCTTGGTCTGCCTTTCCCTCATCTGCTCGCCAATCTTAGAGTCTCCGAATTTCAGGCCGAATTGTTCCGACTGATCAAATCCATGCTTCTGGACGAAGAAGATTACTTTTGTCTTCAGCTGGAACAGGTAGCGTGAGGCGCTTTAAGGTGAGGTACTTTTGAGCAAGATCTGAAATGCAGGCGGCCATAAAGGCGGCGAAGAGAGGAGGCTCGGGGGAGGAACTGGTGGAGTGCGCAGCGATGGCGGAGCTCTTCCACCTTCCCACCCTACTCAACTTCTCCCTCAACGGCATCATCGACGTGGCTCTCCTTCGCGGCTCCATCTATGAACTCCTCTTCTCCTACACCTTACCCATCCCTCCCCGTCTCATCAACCCCATTCAGCACCTCTACCTCAACCGATACAACGTCTCCGGGCCTCTGGAGATGAACCACCCGCACGTTCGTTCTTCTCGTTTATTCGATTATTTGGTTGATTCTATCTATTGATCTATTATCCCTTGATTCTACCAGACAGCTAGCTATATCAGTACCCAGTTAACATTTGAATTTCATTTGCATTTGTAAACTTTCTAATTTTACCAGCATGTTCCATGAATGTTTGCTAAGTCTTTTTGCGGGATTGTTAAGAAGAAGAGAAAATCAATATTGCAGTGACATACAGGAAGAAGTGTTGTTCATTCAGGGGGCAAGGTTTGAATAAATCTGATTGCCGAGGTCAAAGGCAGCATGAAAATTAGGATCTCCTCAAAATAATGTCAAGCTTGAATTAAGGTTAGTTTGACCATGGCGATTTGTGGCCTTTTTTCGCTCATCCCAATCGTAACTGCTGCTCTCCGTAGCTTAAAGTAAAAAAGGCAAAAGCAAAAAAAGTAGGAAGAATGAAAAGGCCGCAGAATTGGGAAAAGAACCGATTAGGTTTCTGGGATTGATTAAGATTGAAAGCGGGAGTGGGAGGTGGGCAGTCGCACTCCACATCTCCACCCTTGCACACCTGCCCTCCTCCCAATCCATTTCGAGGAGACATAGATGGCGCACATTTCCCCGTTTTTACAATGCTACTACGCTTGCTGCTGCTTCTCACATTTGTACACGGCGTAAATTGCAATCAGAAATGAAGCTGTTGAGAAAATATCAATCAGGTAAGACTTTGACCAAGATCTTTTCGAATTCGATAGTGAAAACATGTC
This sequence comes from Ptycholaimellus sp. GST1_10, assembly GCA_030248095.1. Classification (NCBI taxonomy): domain Eukaryota; kingdom Metazoa; phylum Nematoda; class Chromadorea; order Chromadorida; family Chromadoridae; genus Ptycholaimellus; species Ptycholaimellus sp. GST1_10. The sequence continues at coordinate 37,275 of JASANA010012523.1, read as the reverse complement.
AGCACATAGAAATATCGGTTTTGAGCGGAAGGCCATTTTTGAAACTTCGAATCGAATTTAGAGTTTTGCTCGCTCATACCAGGCTGCTCACAATTATTTCTAGATTACAAAAATATTGGAAAAGGAGCTCAAAATTTTTGGGCAATCAACTTTTGAACCTCTCAATAAATTTCGTTTAATTACTGATAATTCCATCATTAAACGCAATTCTAAGAGGTAAGAGAAAACAAAACGATTAAAACAAAAGACAAAAAAATTCACAATTTCAGTAATTTTAACTTCACAAGGATCTAAACATTTTCTTGGGCATTTGTTTTTGCGTTTGCATCATGCGCTGTTGTGCATTTTTGCGCGCCAAGGACAAAGCGCCTTCAGCATTGGCTAGCACAATGCCGCACTTCCTTGCATCCAAGTCTGCGCATTTAGAAGCAGAGCACAGAGCATGCTTAAACTGCCTTTTAATTTACCAACGTTTTTCTTTTCGCCCTTTGCCCCTATTTAGGCGCTACCAAGTTGTAGCTGATAGATGACATGGAAAGGAGGGCCGATGAAGTGCCTCGGGCGCTGGCAGTGCTGCAGGGACCAGTATTGGCCAAGGTGCTGGCCGCGGCCTCACAGCAAAGCTTGGAGCAGATGCAGCTGATCAGTGCGGCCTTCGGACAAGCTCTTTGCCCCTCCATCTTCCTGCCCGCCCTACCCGCCCTCCCCATCCGTCGACTGCATCGCGACGGCCGCAATCTTCCGCCCCATTTCCAGCTCTCTTTCCGCTCCCTTTTCATGGGTGTCTCCATGGATGGAAAGATGGATGAAGTCCATCCTCTCCTGCTCCGCAAAGGCCAGGCAGAGCAGCTGCGCCGTCTCCACCTCCCGCACACTTCCGACTTCTACCCCAACCTAGCCATGCCGCACCTTACCAGGCTCCATTTGGAGGCCTGGAACAGCGGCAATCTGACGGCGTGCCTGGAGAGCGGCCTGCTGCCCAGCCTCAGGCGCTTGTGGGTGTAGCGGGTGTGCCCGGAGCTCTGGGACGCCCTGCCGGACAGCCTACGCCGCTTCAGCTGCGACAACGGCAGGCTCGGCAGCCGCCCCAAGCCTGCCATCCGCGGCTTCTACTGGAAATACCTCGAGCATCCCGGAAGCCCGCCCATCGCCCAGATAGCCAGCCTACTGCCACGGCTGAAAAGCCTGCGTCCGGGCATCAGCCCAGGAGATGCCGGTGGCTGGGCAGCCATGGCATCTTTTCCACACCTCAGCAGCCTCTTCGTCGGCCTCCACTGCGGAAGGGGGCCCTGGAGCCTGGACCAACTCCCGGCCGGCCTTCAGCGCCTCAAAATCTCGGTGTACCAGGAAAGCTTCTCAGTGGATGGAAGCCGACCGCTGGCGCACCTCCGCTGCCTCATCGTTGAGACGTTCCACGGCGACATTCAGCTGACTCGTCTGGCCCAGCTAACTCCCCAGCTTCAGCTGGCCAATTTTCGCCTCCATCGCCTTCAGGAGCTGAGCCTGCCCGCCAGCCTCCAGCGTCTCAACCTCCAGCAGCTCCAGCTAGCCGTGAACCTTCGCGAGCTCCTGGCCTCCCTCCCACTCCTCAGCCACCTCCGCCTGCCCCCCCCTCAAGCCGGAAGACCTGGCCAGCATCCTCCAGGTCCTCCCAGCCTCCCTGGAAAGCCTTCACGCCATCCTCATCTCCAACCTCAGCAACGTCCACGATCCCCAGCCAATCCTTCTCCACCCACTGCAGCTGACCTGGCCTCCCAGCCTTGGCCTTCTCCGACTCGCCTACGACGGCCCCATGCAGCCCAGCCTGTGGCTCAGGCAAGCACTGCCTCGCCTCCCACGCCCCTTCCACCTCATCCTGCAGCCCCACTCTCATCTGCCCACACCTCCGTCAGCCGAGCAGCTTCTCGACGACCTCCCGCTACGCCTCTCCCTCAATACTCGGCTCACCTGCGCTCTGCTGCCCCATTCCATGGTCCAAAGCCCTCACGCCATCCTCATCTCCAACCTCAGCAACGTCCACGATCCCCAGCCAATCCTTCTCCACCCACTGCAGCTGACCTGGCCTCCCAGCCTTGGCCTTCTCCGACTCGCCTACGACGGCCCCATGCAGCCCAGCCTGTGGCTCAGGCAAGCACTGCCTCGCCTCCCACGCCCCTTCCACCTCATCCTGCAGCCCCACTCTCATCTGCCCACACCTCCGTCAGCCGAGCAGCTTCTCGACGACCTCCCGCTACGCCTCTCCCTCAATACTCGGCTCACCTCGCTCTGCTCCCCATCCATGTCCAAAGCCCTCCGCCATCCTCATCTCCAACCTCAGCAACGTCCACGATCCCCAGCCAATCCTTCTCCACCCACTGCAGCTGACCTGGCCTCCCAGCCTTGGCCTTCTCCGACTCGCCTACGACGGCCCCATGCAGCCCAGCCTGTGGCTCAGGCAAGCACTGCCTCGCCTCCCACGCCCCTTCCACCTCATCCTGCAGCCCCACTCTCATCTGCCCACACCGCCGTCAGCCGAGGAGCTTCTCGACGACCTCCCGCTACGCCTCTCCCTCAATACTCGGCTCACCTCGCTCTGCTGCCCCATTCCATGTCCAAAGCCCTCACGCCATCCTCATCTCCAACCTCAGCAACGTCCACACCCCAGCCAATCCTTCTCCACCCACTGCAGCTGACCTGGCCTCCCAGCCTTGGCCTTCTCCGACTCGCCTACGACGGCCCCATGCAGCCCAGCCTGTGGCTCAGGCAAGCACTGCCTCGCCTCCCACGCCCCTTCCACCTCATCCTGCAGCCCCACTCTCATCTGCCCACACCGCCGTCAGCCGAGGAGCTTCTCGACGACCTCCCGCTACGCCTCTCCCTCAATACTCGGCTCACCTGCGCTCTGCTGCCCCATTCCATGGTCCACTACTATCTCTGGCGCATGACGGTTGCCTTTTGCCTGCCTCTCCTGATGTGATGCAGGGAACTGTTTCAGGACTGTAGCCAGGGCTGCCACTACGAGTTCAACTGGGCCTCTTGAAGCAGCCGCTGTTAAAGCGATCCCATTTTCACAAGCATATTTGCAAAGTTATTGTTTGCATGTTTCAGCTATTTCCTACGCATGATGTATAATTCGTCTTGGGCTCATGGTCATGTGTGATGAGTAGGAAGAGTGTAGAGGGCAAAAAATTGTGCAATGGCTGGTAACATGAGCATGGAGAGGGCAATTTTTCAGGAAGAATTGCAAGGCATGAAAAGTGGGATCTCCTCAAAAAAATGACAAGCTTAAGTTGATTTTAGTTAGACCACGGCGTTTTGTGGCATTTCTTCTATTCTTCCCAATCGTTACCGCTGTACTCCGCGTAGCCTAAAATCGAAAACCTGGAAGCAAAAGCGAAAAATTGTTGGAGATTGAGAACAGGACGCACAATAGCGACAATAACTAATCAGGTTCGTGGCATTGAGAAAAGGTGGGAGGTTGAAACCGGGAGTGGGAGGTGAGTGAGTATGGTGTTGGCCGCTTGTATGAGGCGGGCATAGAGTTCACTTCAGGCTCGATCTCCGGGCGCATCACCATGGAGAGCTGGGGACACAGCGCTGCTCATACTGTCAAAATCTTGCCGAAGAATTCTCGCACTGCCATCAACGTCAGCTTCAGATCCTTCGCATCTTCTGCTACCAGGTAGTCTCTGAAAACGGCTGAAGATAGCTGAATGGTTCGTACAGGATTATTCTTGATGCCAGATGAACCGGCTGGAAAAAAGGCAGGTGTGTGTATAATGCGTGAATACCTGGAGTTGGCTCCGTTTGGGCTCGGGAACTTGGCTGGACAGCTCCTGCCAGATGGAGACGGCCTGGTCGTAGAAGCTTCGCGCTGCCTTGGCGTCCAGCTTCTTGAAGACTGCCCGCTTCATCTTCCACAACTCCCTTCACCTCCAACAACCGGCTTAGCTCAACTGGCAACAATGCGGGCGCAGAAAGAGAGTGGAAAGGAGGGCGGGGGAGGAAAGGGCGTGAAAGAGGCAGAAGAGAACAGAAGAGGTGGAGGAGGAACCTTGATGACTTTCTCGGTGAGGGCCTCCACGTACTTGAAGGAGAGAGCATGGTCTCCAGCAAGAAGACGAAGCCCATGCTGGTGTAGTACTGCCGACGGTAGCACTGACGGCTGTAAGCCACGCTCACGTCGCATGGCAGCAATCCAGGCGTCGCATGGCGTCGCATGTCGCATGGCAGCATCCTCCGCATGGCAGCAATCCAGGCGGGCTTCAGGAGGTGCTGGATGAGCGTGGTCATCATCGTCGCCCGCATGTTCACCGAGTGCTCCAGCTGCAGGAACTGAAAACTATTTCTCCTCCAGCCTCGCTTCTCCAACAGTGACTAGGTGGGTGGAACGATGAGGATGGCGTAGATCTTGCTGTCGGCCTTGTGGGCGGTGCGGAAGTGGTGGTTGGTGGCGGCGTTGATGTAGTCCTCCTCGGACATCATGGGAGAGGCCTTGGAGGGGGTGGGGAGCTTGTCGCAGACGTCCTGGAGGAGCTGGGCGGCCTCGCTCTGCCGCATGTCTCCTGCCACGTAGGCCGTGGTGTGGAAGCAGGAGAAGAAGTCCCGGTAGAAGCTGTGCAGCGTCTCCGCGTCCACCAGGGGGGACTGCTCCAAGTCCAAACGGAGACGCAGGGGTCGCTTGTACAGGAAGGGCGGACGCGGCAGAGATCAGTCCTCGCCAGCGTCCAACTCCTCCCTCCTTCCAACAGCTCATCCAGGGGCAGAGGAGGTCGTCCGAGACGCCCCTTCCGCTGCAACTCCGCCGCGCTCCTCTTCTCCCCCGGGCAGGGCACTCCACACCCTTCAGCACCAACTCCCGCAGCCCGCTGCTCCATCCGAACGCACTCAGCTCGATCCAGTTCTCCGCCGCTGGCTTCCTGATCTGACAGTGAAGGAGGCATGAGGGAGGGAGGGATCAGTATAGGAGGGAAGACAAGAGTGTACCTGGATGGTGTAGCCGGCTTGAAGGGCGCCCTGAGTGCTCTTGGCCAAGCGCTGTTACTGGTAGCAGCCAGCAGGGCCAGTTTGTTCAGCTCCGAAACTCCCAGCCCTTCCACCTTCCCACTCAAAACCAAATATCTCAGCCGCTTCCCAACAAACCGCAAGAGCCAATTTCCCACCATCGGAACTTGAGGGCTACTAGGGCAGTGGGCTTGATGAGGCTGGGGAAGCGCTGGACGCGGAGGCTGTAGAAGCCTTGTTGGGGCGTGCAACTGGTGGGATTTTCTGAAAGACTCGGGACACAGTGCTGGTTGGATCTGAGAATGGGAGATTACTTTGCTCTTCCACCGTCAACGCTTTCACTGCACTGTAGTCGATGTCGGTGGACAGGTATGGGGGGGGGGGCTGGTCGGGTAGGCGAAAAGGGCTCCCAGCTTTGCAGTCGAGATGGCCTCCAGATGCTCCGCCGTGATTTCCCAGCGTCCACATGTCCGTCTTCGTCAGCCTTTAAGAAGTGAAGAAAGAGGAAGTGAGGAGTGAGGGCAGAGGAAGGCAATGCAGGCAACAGAATAGGAAGGGAAGGGAGAGTTAACCGGATGATCGGGGCTTTGGTGGAAGATGGCGGAGTTGTCCAAGACGAGCCGGTCAAGGACTTGGCTGACGCGGCTCCCGTCGAAGGTGAAGCTGCCGGGTGTGAGGACGGGGTTCATGGAGCTGCCGATGCAGTCGAAGAAGAGCTGGAGGAGAGGCGCCGTCTCGATGGCCAGCTTCTTGGACGGAGCGCAGTACTCGAGCTCTGCGTGGCGCTGAACTTCCTTGTAGAGCTGCTCCGCCAGTCGTCGGTGCTCCAGCTGCTCTGCCTGGCGCAGGACGTCGACGTAGGCGAAGACGCGCCCGATGACGGCCTCCACGTCCTTGTCCCCCTCCGGGGTGAGGAAGATGGTGATGTGGAGTAGGGAGAAGCCGGGGGCAGAGGACCAGGGCGCCAGCTCCTTCCCCTCGCCCACGGAGGGAGGCTCTGAGGGTCGCTTGGGCAGGAAGAGCGGACGCGGCAGAGATCAGTCCTCGCCAGCGTCCAATTACTTCCTCCTTTCAGCCGCTCATCACTTACTCCTTTCTACAGCTCAATTCAAAATGAGGCCAGTATGAGAAACGCGGCTGTGTGAGAACTGAGAAGTGTAGCTTCCAATGGGTGTCTGTGTGCGCAGATGTGGAGAGATGGCGGGAAAGCGGAGGGGGCGGATCAACGGAGAAGTGGGGGGTTTTTGAAGGGTAACACGAAGGGGACTAAGCCTACCAGTACACACAGCCGCAGAGGGCGGGTGAGACAATTTAACAATAGAAGAAGACATGAAACTCTCCCATCTCCCGCTCCAAGCTCATGCCCTGGTATGAGCTTAGCATTTTCAGTCATTTTAAAAAATAATAAGCATTCTTATTTCGAAAAAAATACACACATATATCCTTACAAGATTGCTGCGCTAAACAAGGAAAATAGAAAGCGCTTGAGCCAGCTGCAGTCCATCAAACCGTATCAAAAAAGCCAGATGCAGTCCATCAAAACGAACTTAGAAATGGAGTTGTTTGGCGGATGTGCGAGGATGGAATGAGTTATAGTGCTCTGTTCCGGCCAGCACCCACTACCCTGAAGTTCTTCGCTTCTGAGGAGAAAAATTGTCCTTAAATGCGTTTAGAGATATTTTCATGCTCTCTTGCACCATGTAATTCTCTCTCTTGAAAATTTATTTGCCCGAGCCAGGTCTTTGTTAAAGAAAAGGGCGGGAAAAGGGCTGGCGGTTAGGAGAAGACTGGCAGCTTTCCCTCCCAGCCTCCCTCTCGTAGTTCCCAAGTTCCTGGCGCCAGAAATCCCGCCAAGACCACCCGCTTGCATCAAGCCCAGCCTAGCCGAAGACTAGACCGAAGCCTAGCCCAAATGATGCGCTCTCTGACTACGGGGTGGGGGTGAGAAATCAGAGTGCATTTACTCGCATATTCTCCCCGCGGTCTGTTCTCAAATTAAATGAGGTAGGGTGCAGGTTCGTTGGTGATGCAAAGGGCCAGTTCTTCTACTCACCTAACGTGGAAAACGTCGGGCGCCACGACCTCATCAACGCCATTTTCCTCCTGTGAGTCCCCCTTTTCCATCCTCCCTTTGCTCCTCTTCTCTCCTCCTCACTGGCTCAGAAAAGGGAAGCATTAAAGTAGGAAGGATAAGGATAGGGCATTGCACAACTTGCGCACACATTGGATACACATTCAATCCTGTCGTTTACTGTCAAGTCCAGCTCACTCAGCTCCTTGCTGCACTCAAGCCTTTGCAGAAGGGGAATAGACTGAAAGGTCTCAGGGTCTGAGCAAACTGTTATGAAAGGGAGTAGAGTGGGGCAAAAAATGACGCTCTTTGGTAAGATGAGTATGATCCCCGTCGAGCTCACTTTTCCTAGTCTTTGTAGAAGGAGTACAGAAGTAGAAAGGAATGGATTCAAGGGTCTGTGTCTGGAATGAGCCCTTGGCAGACGATTTGCGCTGAGTTGGACCAGGATCTACTCAGTAAGTTGCATTGGAATCTATCGGAAGTCAAAAATTCGCTAGTTTTTGGGAATTGGGCTGGCGCGAGGGAGCGAAGCGAACCGTCAGCGCCCAGCCCCTCTTTTCGACCCAGGTGTACGTTTTAGGGGTTATTGCTAGATCTTAGAATTGATAAGGCTGCTGCTCGTCGCAGAAAGCTCCAATCGTGTTAATTTTTTCTGCAATGGAAAGAGCAACATCGAATTGACTATAGTTTATCTTTTGACTTTTGCATGAAACGGTTTATTTTACCATGAAAAATGCAAAAAACCAAATGTCCGAACTCCTTCTTCTCCTTCTTCTTCTTCTCCTACGCATCTATTCAATGGACGATAGTAGGTATTCATTTCTTCCCCCCGCCCCCGGTTCACTGGGCGTCATCATGTATTTATTTATTGATAAATCTGAAGTTAAGTTAAGGGGACATATGAAGCAGTGGTGTAGTGGGGTACGCGATTGGACATCTGAATGAACCTGGCAGGTTCGAATCCTTCCCAGGCATTCTTTGTTTATTTTTGTCTGTTTAAAGTTGAGAAAACAACTGGTACCATCGGAAGGCCTAAAGTAAAGCTCTTTTCTCCCAAAAATCGATTCTCCAGATTAAAAGCTAAGACAATTTCTCAAAAATTTTTAAGTTTACCAGTAGATTTGCATTGTAATTTCCGATTTTGTTTCAAAATCAAATTTTGATCAAAAATTTTTTGTTATATTTAAAAAAGTTTTTTTGTTTATTATTTATTTATTTATCTAAGAAAATATCAGCTAAATGTATAACCAACATTATAAAATTTGTATTTATATATTTTATACTATATTAAAAGTGGAAGAAATATCTGGTACCATCGGCAGGCCAAATGTGGGTCTCTTTTCTCCAAAATTTGCAATTGACTCGAGTAAAAAGTAAAGGAAATACATTTTATACTAGTGGAATTTGCTGCGTCATCTGCATTTTGTTTTTGGGCGCGCATGGAAAGAGACAATGATCTGCGCGCCAAAAACAAAATGCAACTGTCCAAGCAGCAGATTCCACTAGTATAAAATGTATTTCCTTTACTTTTTACTCGAGTCAATTGCAAATTTTGGAGAAAAGAGACCCACATTTGGCCTGCCGATGGTACCAGATATAACTATGTTAAGCTATACCAGTAGTGCGGTGATGGTTTGAGACACATACGAGAACTACATAACGGAGACATCGTGAGCACCTCTAGCCTTTGCCAAGAGTGGAATTAGCAACAGGGTGGCTTTTTTGAGGAGCGACTGAAGAGCTGGAAGCCGTCTATGGTGCCATTGATGAAGCGGGTGCAGGGGAAGCTATCGAGGCCATCGACGCAAATCTGACGGTTCTTGTCTTTTCTACCTCTACTTTACCATAGATTTGTCCTTTCTTACAGGATCAGTTGGGGAAGAATGCGGTGCTGAAGAGAATGTGGGAGGAGACAAACAACTGGGCAGGCCGAGACGCGTTCAAAACCATGGCAAGCTCAATAGCCAATCGACAAAAGGCCGAGAAAAGCGGTGCACTAATCTCCATTTTGAACGGAAATCTGGATTTCAGACTGACTTTTATTCTAAAATGCATTACACAGCTATTTGGACTGAAACGTTATCAATATTGTCCTAATATACGTTTAATTAAATATTAGGAATTTTAGAGATACACCGCAAGATCCAGAAGAAGGAGTTCAATGTCGTCCAAGAAATGAACAAGCCGAAAGCTGGGGTTTTTTTCCCACCTTTTGAAAAAATAACTAGAAGTCCTAGAACCAAAAGATTGCACTAACACCAAATCCGTACCAATTATTGGACAGATTAACAATCTGTATATATTTCTGGCTGGACCAATTTTTGTCCGAAAATTTTCCTTAATATTTAATTGATTGTAAAATCATTTGCAGGGCATGGTCTACCGCCGAGTGGCGACGATAATGATGGTGACTGGATCGATTGAACACGCCTTGGCCATCTTGGAGCCCGACCCAATGGGACCTCCATATCTGGTCTCCGACGAAATTGTTATTCTTTCCTACCCTTACGAGGCAAAGCAACTAGATTATAAGTACATTAAATTCGGCCTTTGCGAAATCAATAACACAGCACAAAATTAGGACGTTCGGTGAATAAGTTCATTGAAGGTGGTGGAGAAGAGCCGGGTTTGGGCACAGCAGGTGGCGGATGGGCAGGGCCAGAATTTAGAGCGAGTGCCGTTGATGGTGCTGTACGAAACCATCGAAGACGGCGACTTCAAAGCCCCCTAAGACGCCTTCTACGCCTAATGCCTTGCTTTTTCATTGTCCTTGATTGCATTCCATTTTCCCCAGTTCCTTTTTTCTGCACTCTAAACAAGAATTGAAAAAGAAAATTGAAATTGAAATTTGAAATTGAGTTAATTGAAGGCACAGGAAAGCAGCAACAGCAAACAACAGCAGGGAAATGAAGGAAATAGGCTGTGGATAGGAGGCGTGTGAAAAGGTTGGGCAGTGTGTCTGCTTTTCGTGGGTTTCAGCAGAGAGGCTTCAGTAGACGACAATGGAGCTCAGTGGGCTGCTGGCATAAGTTTTTCACCGAATTTGCGACTACCCTGTGGCAGCAGAAATGGTGTTCCAGGCAGGTGAGGCGTACCCTAGAATAGACATAACATAGGTAGAAAATGCCTTGGTGAGTGTAGAGGGCGAGGAGTTAGAAAAACAATTCTGCAGCACATAGCACACAGCCATGTTCACAACCATTCTTCTCCCAAAGCAATTTTCCGTCTCATTCGGAGAGTGAAGGGGAAATGAAGCAGTGACCTTAGCGGACCAAGTTTCAGATATCTTCCTTTTGCATGGCAGACAATGCAAGGAGTGAATTCGTCAAGCCCAACTGCACGCCACCACCATACGACAAATAAATAGCCAAAACCACATTTTAGATGCGATTTCTTCGACCACACTTTTCTTTTGCTTTGGAAATGAAAATTTAACTGTTCTTGTTGGATACAGTATATGATTTCTGAGGCAAATCAATGTTTAAGCAATCAACCAATGTTAATTAAGCGAATATTATATTTTTGAGAAACTTCATCATAAACTGAGAAACAAGATATTCTCGGCTGTCGCCAAGATGCGCGGCCACTGTTCCGAGCAATATTGTCAATCTACATGAGCGAATTTTACTAATTGCATATTTAGTTACTTGCCGATATTGTCTACAAATCTGGGAGTTATAATTTCTTAATTTTGAAACATCAAAATTCTAAGTTTAGGGGAAAAATCCAGAAATTTCGCAAAACCCCAATAAACCTCTCAAGCCACCACCTGGGCGGATCTTCATGCAAAAGTTCAGCCAATTTCATTGAAAAACCAGGGAGTTATAATTTTTTTATTTTGAAACATTAAAATTCTAAGTTCCGGGTAAAACCCCGATTTTTTTCCAAAACTTCAATAAAAGTCCCAAGCCACCACCAGGGCGGACCTTCATGCAAAATTTCAGCCAATTTCATTGAAAAACCAGGGAGTTATGATTTTTTTGTTTTTGAAACATCAATATTTTGAGTTTTGGGAAAATATCCAAAAATTTTGCAAAAACCCAATAAAGCTATCAAGCCACCACCTAGGCGGACATTCATGCAAAATTTCAGCCAATTTCCTTGAAAAACCAGCGATTTATGATGTTTGGTACTTTGAACCATCAAAATTTTAGGTTTTGGGCGAAAAACGCAAAATTACGCCAAGCACCAAAAATGGCCTGGAGATACCACCCAGGCGGACCTTCATGCAAAAATTCAGCCAATTTGGTTGAAAAACCGCGGAGGCCCGCCCCCGGAGGCACATATATATATATGCTGAAAGACGGACGCAAAAATGAGGTAACTGCTTAAGCTGGCCTTGGCCGCCCGCCGCCTCGGGCAGGGCGCCAGAGCTCCTCCGGCCTCCGGGCATGGGTGCTACGGCCCCTACGCTTCGCCTAGCATGCTTCGCATGCTAGGCTACGCTCCGGGGCCTCCGCACCCATGCCCTCCGGCCTACGGAGCTCTGACTGCCCTGCCCTCCGCGGCAGGCGGTGTTATGGAAAAAAGCGTGACGCGGCAAAAAGCGTCACGGCAGACCAAAGCGTTGCGGTGTATAAGGCTGTGTGCAGTATTTTAGCTAGTTCTAACGCATGTTTAGCACATTTTGGGGCCTTACAAAGCTGACGCCAATCAAAAATTTCACGTTTTCAAGCAATTTGGCAAAATCGCTCTATTAAGAAATTTGGGTGGAAATATGTGTAATGATCGACACGCTTTCTGCCAGTGAACAGATTTTTGCGGTGCGTTTGATAGGCATAAAGTGTGACGGTTTGAGTGATGTATCGGAGCCTTTGCATTGATGTATGGGGTTTATGGGATGTATCTAGAGGTCTGAAGCCTAAGCCTAAGACCAAGCCTAAGTCTAAGCCTAAGCCTTTACCTTTCACTGCACGTCTCTATGTAGTGCAGCAAAAAGCATATCGTTGGAGACGCTTTCTGCCGAGTGCGGCAAAAAGCGCAACGTTGGGTACGCTTTGTGCCGCGACGCTTTTTTCCATCACAGCTGTCTTCGGCCGCGCAAAAATCAGTTTGAGGGCCGACTTTTATTTCTAAAATTCAACAAGTTTTAGCATTTGCGGTGAAAAACCTATTTTGATATGCTCAGATTTTATCATGTGTTGAGTGGTTTGAGTGTTCCTTATATTGAGTGTATAACTATGTAGAGAGTGAAGATGAAGCCTACTAATCTCCTCTTTCCCAGCCTTAGCGTCGGTGCCTCACAACTGCTATCCTATTACCAGCCAACCGCCGTAACATGCGTTCGTCTAACAGCACGGCCTCTTTCTGACACAGCATCACTCCTTTTATCTTCTTCCTGACCAATTAGCTCAAAAAACCGGTTGCTGAGCTGTGCCGTATGCAAGGCGCTGGTGGAGGAGCGGTGTGGGGGAGCAGAATCGCACCCTTTGTCGGTGTTGCTAATATTGAGTGTATAACTATGTAGAGAGTGAAGATGAAGCCTACTAATCTCCTCTTTCCCAGCCTTAGCGTCGGTGCCTCACAACTGCTATCCTATTACCAGCCAACCGCCGTAACATGCGTTCGTCTAACAGCACGGCCTCTTTCTGACACAGCATCACTCCTTTTATCTTCTTCCTGACCAATTAGCTCAAAAAACCGGTTGCTGAGCTGTGCCGTATGCAAGGCGCTGGTGGAGGAGCGGTGTGGGGGAGCAGAATCGCACCCTTTGTCGGTGGCATCGCTGCCATTCTCCTGATTATCGGCACTGTCAAGGAACGTCCATCCTCCCTCATTCCCTGGCTGGTGGTTGAGGTATGTATGGGTGCCTCACAACTGCTATCCTATTACCAGCCAACCGCCGTAACATGCGTTCGTCTAACAGCACGGCCTCTTTCTGACACAGCATCACTCCTTTTATCTTCTTCCTGACCAATTAGCTCAAAAAACCGGTTGCTGAGCTGTGCCGTATGCAAGGCGCTGGTGGAGGAGCGGTGTGGGGGAGCAGAATCGCACCCTTTGTCGGTGTTGCTAATATTGAGTGTATAACTATGTAGAGAGTGAAGATGAAGCCTACTAATCTCCTCTTTCCCAGCCTTAGCGTCGGTGCCTCACAACTGCTATCCTATTACCAGCCAACCGCCGTAACATGCGTTCGTCTAACAGCACGGCCTCTTTCTGACACAGCATCACTCCTTTTATCTTCTTCCTGACCAATTAGCTCAAAAAACCGGTTGCTGAGCTGTGCCGTATGCAAGGCGCTGGTGGAGGAGCGGTGTGGGGGAGCAGAATCGCACCCTTTGTCGGTGGCATCGCTGCCATTCTCCTGATTATCGGCACTGTCAAGGAACGTCCATCCTCCCTCATTCCCTGGCTGGTGGTTGAGGTATGTATGGGTGCCTCACAACTGCTATCCTATTACCAGCCAACCGCCGTAACATGCGTTCGTCTAACAGCACGGCCTCTTTCTGACACAGCATCACTCCTTTTATCTTCTTCCTGACCAATTAGCTCAAAAAACCGGTTGCTGAGCTGTGCCGTATGCAAGGCGCTGGTGGAGGAGCGGTGTGGGGGAGCAGAATCGCACCCTTTGTCGGTGTTGCTAATATTGAGTGTATAACTATGTAGAGAGTGAAGATGAAGCCTACTAATCTCCTCTTTCCCAGCCTTAGCGTCGGTGCCTCACAACTGCTATCCTATTACCAGCCAACCGCCGTAACATGCGTTCGTCTAACAGCACGGCCTCTTTCTGACACAGCATCACTCCTTTTATCTTCTTCCTGACCAATTAGCTCAAAAAACCGGTTGCTGAGCTGTGCCGTATGCAAGGCGCTGGTGGAGGAGCGGTGTGGGGGAGCAGAATCGCACCCTTTGTCGGTGGCATCGCTGCCATTCTCCTGATTATCGGCACTGTCAAGGAACGTCCATCCTCCCTCATTCCCTGGCTGGTGGTTGAGGTATGTATGGGTGCCTCACAACTGCTATCCTATTACCAGCCAACCGCCGTAACATGCGTTCGTCTAACAGCACGGCCTCTTTCTGACACAGCATCACTCCTTTTATCTTCTTCCTGACCAATTAGCTCAAAAAACCGGTTGCTGAGCTGTGCCGTATGCAAGGCGCTGGTGGAGGAGCGGTGTGGGGGAGCAGAATCGCACCCTTTGTCGGTGGCATCGCTGCCATTCTCCTGATTATCGGCACTGTCAAGGAACGTCCATCCTCCCTCATTCCCTGGCTGGTGGTTGAGGTATGTATGGGTGCCTCACAACTGCTATCCTATTACCAGCCAACCGCCGTAACATGCGTTCGTCTAACAGCACGGCCTCTTTCTGACACAGCATCACTCCTTTTATCTTCTTCCTGACCAATTAGCTCAAAAAACCGGTTGCTGAGCTGTGCCGTATGCAAGGCGCTGGTGGAGGAGCGGTGTGGGGGAGCAGAATCGCACCCTTTGTCGGTGGCATCGCTGCCATTCTCCTGATTATCGGCACTGTCAAGGAACGTCCATCCTCCCTCATTCCCTGGCTGGTGGTTGAGGTATGTATGGGTAGGTGCAGTGGAAGGAAATCTCAGCAAGCAATTGAGTTGATGCAGGTGATTGGTATGGTGGGGATATGCATAGCTCTTCTGGCAGTAATCATCATGGCTGCAACGAAGGGAGAGACGCTCATCCAAGCCTTCGTCCCGTACACCAACATGAAGTATCGAGAAGCACAGGTTTCCGTTTCTTTTTGCCTGGGAAATGTGGGAATGGCAAGGATTCTTCAATCCCTCTTCATAGGAATATTTTGGCGCCATCGTCGCAGTGCTGATCATTTCACTGATTATTGCCTTAGCGCTGTCCATCTGGTTCTTCAGAGTCGTCCTTGCTGCACACTGCTTTTTTAAGGATAAGCTCACTTACAGTGCTGCAACTATCGGTAAAGATCATTTTTCTGTCGTTCTTATTTGCTAGTATAGAATGAAATGATAGTGAAATTGCAGGGTACCCAAGGGTGGTCGTGCAGGAACAGGGCTACCCGGGTCCCTATGTCGTGCCCAACAGCGCGCCACCACCATACGTCAAATAAATTCCCAAATCCCAATACCGCAATTTAAATGGAATTCTTTGACCAAATTTTTGTCTTCTGGCCATCGGATGAATCAAATACGAGTAATTTCAGAAGCGTTTTCAGCTTTTGAAATGATTTTATCTTGCATGCTCTGGGCATTCACTTCATTTGCCTTCACAAATTACCAACAATTATCTTTTTGGTATTCAATGATTAACCTCTAATAGCTTAGCAGCACATTCGTCATGTTTTCTGAGCTATAGAGAAAGGACATAATTCCAACTTATCATTCAAATGCCCTTTTTGAAGCACTCTATTACACAGAAAATAAATCATTATGTTTGTGGCCGGCTTTAATTTGCACCTAAAGTTCGAAAAGGCTAAGCATTTGCTGCGAAAAAAGAATATTTTCAGATTGTATAAAGTGTTGAATGGGTTGAGTGGCGTAATTATTTGGTGTTGAATAATGTAGAGGGTGAGAGGTGGTTGGTAGGGCAGTGTACAGTAGTCGGCGAGGCGGGAGACGCAGGCTTGAGCAGACCCCCTCAACCCCTTTCAACCACAGCCAGCCATCACCAGCACACCCATGCCGTTAGCCCCCCACGCCTCCATGCTCCAATGCACTTTTTGGCCCATTGCTCTGCCGCAAAGGGCTTTTCGGGAAACCGCGCATTTTGACAACCTACTTCTCCCACCCCCCATTGACACTCCGGGTGTAGGAGGGAGGCGAAGGCGATGAGCGAAAGTGGCAGCGGGGGCAGCCCGCGGCGGAAAATGCGCCGACGCAAGAGTGCCATCGAGGCTAAGGTTAAGCCATAGCAGTGATGCTAGTATGTTCAACCATGGTTCTTGCTTAGACTAGCACCTAGCTGAGGGTTGGTGAAAGCATCGAGAAAGAAAATATTAATAAAACCAACCTCAATAGAACATGGCTTTTCCTACTTGGTAAAAGAGAATAGGTGTTCAGAAGAAGGTGGCGGAGGCTCTGCAACCAAGCCTGGCACCTCCGGTGAAGCGAGGGCGGGAGGGCGAGCGCGGGGCCTGCTGCTCTGGGCTGGCGGCAGGCGGCTGTCTGGCTGGCCTGTCCGAGCGCTGTGCG
Source organism: Ptycholaimellus sp. GST1_10 (assembly GCA_030248095.1). Taxonomy (NCBI): domain Eukaryota; kingdom Metazoa; phylum Nematoda; class Chromadorea; order Chromadorida; family Chromadoridae; genus Ptycholaimellus; species Ptycholaimellus sp. GST1_10. Next base: position 21,086 of record JASANA010012523.1, on the reverse strand, counting down.
GCGGTGACGGACGAGGACGACAGCGCCAGCTCAGGCAGCGGCTCCGGCCCCGCCCGCTGGCTCCACATCAGCCTCCACGAGCACATCTGCCAGCCTTGCATCGATGAATTCGCCAAACCGTTCCCTCCTCCTCCTCTTGCCCTGTCCTCCGAACCTCTGCTCCCTATTCCAGAGGACGGCCGCTTCATGAGCGCTTCCAAAGCTGGCGTCAGCTTTGGCTGGCCAATTGCCGTCGAGAGCCCTCGCATCGCATGTTCGTCTCCGAAGGTATCCAGTCCCTTTCGCCTCTAATGGCCTGGGAGGGAGTGGCTGTGGTGTTTCGCTAGAGCTGACGGCATACTGGGCAGAGTGCGTGGACTGCGGCAAGTGGCGGGCTCTGCCGCGTTCGGCAGAAATGAGCAGCACCTTCCTGGCCGCCTTCAACTGCCCCCAGGCCTTGGACGCCTACCAGCAGAGCCCGCTCGACTGTGGGGTTGTCGCCTTCCTACTTTCCTCAGTCACTACGGCGCTAATTGATCTTGGGACTGAAGGAACCGGAGGAGAAGGTGGTGGAGTCGGTGGGGCGAGAGGAGTGGTCTCGAGGCCTGTCAGCCCCGGGACTGCTGCGTCAATCGCCAGCGCTTCACTTCCTCAAAGCGGAGTACTACAACGACGAGGTCGGACTCAGCCCCTCTGAGCCCTACCAGGAGGCCCCGATTCCACGACGTATGGCCCAAACTTTGGTCTGAAGGGGAAATCTGCTGAGACTGAGATATTCCTGCAGCTGGGGAGCTTGAGGGCATTTTGGAGCCCTTCTATGTGCCTATGGAAAGCGGCAAAGCACTTTGCCTTAGACCGGATGTGCTGGAGTACGACGAGATTACCCACTTCCCCGAATACGCATCGTAGGCAGCCATTTTGCCTATTTCGTTTTTCAGGAAGCAAGAATAATTTTGCAGAGAAAATCGGATGTATTTGGGGCTGAGGAACCTAATTGTGGCTCTCTGGAGCATGAACCCTTACGTAAGACTCTCTTTCTTCCCTTCTTAATCTAAAGAAGAAAAAGAAATCCGATTTAAGAGGCGTTATTTGAGAGGAGCAAGAATCGGCCGGACATAAATCTTTTTGCCCCCCGTTTTTATTCCAGATTCTGAATCTCCATACAATTTTATGTAACTCCACCAATTTTGGGCGAAAAATATGCCGAAATGGGCTCACAACAGCTCCAAACGTGAAGGGAAGTCGAAAATTTGCCAAAATTCGAGTTTCAGCGAGTTTAAGTTACATAACTGGCCATTTCAGCACCTTTTTCTTGTAAAACCATATCATAATGGGTATCGCTCGAAAACTAACAATCTTGGCGACCTGTGCCCCTTGTTTAATTTTAAAATGCGCTTAAGACGTAAAACTCTTCAATAACCTGCTCATTACCAAAACCTCAAAATTTGGTATTTTATCAAAAATCTTCATTTTCATGCATTCAGCATGCCTATTCGGGAAAATGACTACGATTTTTGAATTTTTCGTACAATTTTGGTCTAGAAAATGTTGAGAAATGATGAAAAAAGGGGTGAGCCAAAAAAGTTACAAGCACTTTTCTACGCTGAGGTCCAGAATGGCCCTATGTTATAGCATAGGGTACCTTGGCAAAGTTGAATTTTTTGCACTAAAAAACTTCCTGCTCCTCTGGAAAACAGTATTGTTCAATTTCCTTTTATGAGCTAACTACCAAAAGCCTTACGCAGGTATTTAGCAAGAAAAATTACTGGGTTTTAGTTGACATACATGGAAAATCATCCAAAGCATGAGGACAGGTCAAGAATTCGCCCTATGCTATAACATAGGGCAAAAATGACCAAAAAAATGTTGGTCTTGAATTTCGATTCCAATGGCCTAAATCGATCCTCTGGCCTCAAATACACCTGAAAATATCATTTTTATGCCCAAATTCCAATTATTTGAAAATTTGACTTTTTCAAGATTTTTGGCCAAATGTGTTCTCAATGAAGGAAAAACTCAAAATAATCAGATTTTCAAATAATTGGAATTTGGGCATAAAAATGATATTTTCAGGTGTATTTGAGGCCAGAGGATCGATTTAGGCCATTGGAATCGAAATTCAAGACCAACATTTTTTTGGTCATTTTTGCCCTATGTTATAGCATAGGGTGAATTCTTGACCTGTCCTCATGCTTTGGATGATTTTCCATGTATGTCAACTAAAACCCAGTAATTTTTCTTGCTAAATACCTGCGTAAGGCTTTTGGTAGTTAGCTCATAAAAGGAAATTGAACAATACTGTTTTCCAGAGGAGCAGGAAGTTTTTTAGTGCAAAAAATTCAACTTTGCCAAGGTACCCTATGCTATAACATAGGGCCATTCTGGACCTCAGCGTAGAAAAGTGCTTGTAACTTTTTTGGCTCACCCCTTTTTTCATCATTTCTCAACATTTTCTAGACCAAAATTGTACGAAAAATTCAAAAATCATAGTCATTTTCCCGAATAGGCATGCTGAATGCATGAAAATGAAGATTTTTGATAAAATACCAAATTTTGAGGTTTTGGTAATGAGCAGGTTATTGAAGAGTTTTACGTCTTAAGCGCATTTTAAAATTAAACAAGGGGCACAGGCAGGTCGCCAAGATTGTTAGTTTTCGAGCGATACCCATTATGATATGGTTTTACAAGAAAAAGGTGCTGAAATGGCCAGTTATGTAACTTAAACTCGCTGAAACTCGAATTTTGGCAAATTTTCGACTTTGTTTGAAGCTTCTTATGTGGCCATATATATATACTTATGTTAAGAGGTTGATTATGTGCTTTGTCTTGCAATAGGGACCAAGGAGCCGGAGATCATTATCAGATGTAGCCAAGAACATATAACTGGAGGCATCATCAAGCATAGCCTCGTCCTATTCTCACTTCTGACTTCCCTTGCCCTGCTGGGGCTTGGGAGCTATTTTGCGCTTGCCTCATGCAATTGTTTAGCATATTTGAGCACTCCTACAGAGGCTGCGTACATGCCCTTTTCTCAAAAAGCTCAAAATATGCTCAAAATTGCATCAAAAAGGCACCAAATGCACATTTTTGGTCAAAAATAGCATGAAAACCACGATAAATGGTTGTGTACACAAAGATGCCAATGAAGGGAAATATGTCCTAGGAGCTAAATGTCCTGTTGATCGCCCATTCATAAACAGGTTGCTGTAGCATTCCTAAGCTGCCCTATGCTGTAGCAAAAAATGCCAAATCCACAAAAATCATGCTGTAGTAAAACAAATAATGCTGTTGCATAAAACATTATCAACAGCGGAATCATATATTGCTAAACTAGCAAAATTATAAAAACCAAAATGATGTCCTTAAAATATACGAAACGGGAAGTATGAAAAGGGGCGGTAATTGGGCAGAGGAAGGGGAAGTGTAGAAGGAGTGGCGTGTATGTAGCTCCTCATCGTCACATCTCCATCTCAGCTTTTCTTCTTTCCGTGCCCAACTTGCTTGACCCAGCTCCTATCTTGTGTCAATTCTTCTGCCCTGTATTTCTTGAATGCCCTTTCATACTACAAGCCCAATCATGCCCTCTTTCACTCGGGGGTTTAGCCCATGAGTATGAAACATGAAAGAAATCAGGAGCAGACTGCAATGAAAACCAAGTTTTGCCAAGTTTATTTGAAGTTTGCCAATTGAAGGGGAGCATTCCGCCAAAATTTGTTGTCTTGGAAGGGAAAAGAGTTAAGTAAAAAAAGTGCGTGGTGTGAATGAGTGGGATGAGAGGATTTGATATTAGGCGAATGGAGGAAGATGTGGCGTTGTCAGGGTGAAGGAGAAGGGGTCATCGCTGTCATTCATTTTTTATTGCATTCCTCGTCCCATTTGTGCTTGTCACCGAGTCAGCTTTTCCACACAATCCACTCACTCGTTACCCAGTCTAGATACACTGCTCCAGCCACTGGCGTTTTGCCCAATTGCCATCTTTCCACTTTTTGCCTATTACTTTGCCATTTTGAGTGCTCTGAAATTGTCTAGTAAAAATTGAGGTTGATGATGAATGAATGTGAGGTGAGATGAGAGGAGAGAGGCGGGATAATTGATGATGTCCAGGGTGTAGAAGAAGAAGTGTCGCTGTCCTTCATCTTCCATTCGCATTCCTTGTCCCATTCTCGCTCCTTGCTGAGTCCAGCTTTTCCGCTCCATCCATTCGCTCATTGCCCAGTCCAGATACACCGCTCCAGCCATTTCATTTTGCCCATTTTATTTGGTCATTTGCCTCCATTTTTCTATGTCATCTTTTCCAATTGTTTTGAGAGCTCCGAGCTGCTTGAAATCACCAAGTAGAAACTAATGAAGGTAAATGAAGAAGGCTGAGTTGTTTCTTGAACTTTATGGCAGTAGTTGAGTTGTGCCAGGTCACGTGCACTTGACCATGCGCTCCTCAAAATCTCTGCCCAGCTGCAGGGAGGAAGTAACACCAGTAGCGCTCCTGGTACTTCCCCATCCACACATTTGTTCAGTAGCCTCTTTAGCTTCATTCATCGGACACATCTGTTTTTATTTCACAGCCTTAACGCACAAAGGTGGAGCCTGGAAGTGACAACGGTTGGGGCAAAAATATCGCCTCCGCATATCAGATGGTGCTGGTAGAGAGAGGATGTGGATGAAGGGGGTATTGCAGACGGAGGTCACCCCGACGAGAGCTGGGTGTAGCGCCACTATAGGTGCAGAGAGGGAGATGATGGCCTTCTTGCTGCTGGAGCAGAGGGCAGGGAAAGGGGCAAGTGCTCGGCTCCCATTCCCGGCCTTCAGAGCGGCAGCGGTTGGAGGGCGTTGGCGAGTTTCGCAAGCTCTGCCAGATATCAAACTCTGAAAGGATAGGGAGGGCAGCCGGAAGGAGGTGGAGAGGCGGAAATCAGCCGAGAGGTTTCTGCAGATTGAGACTGGAGATGATGATGTTGGTTTAGTCTGGGATGTTCGCGATGGGATGAAAAAGTTGGCAGTTGCTATTACTGCCATTCATTTTAGCACTGCTTCGGAGAGGATGGTTGAAAGAAGGCAGTGATGAGAGTATTTGGCCGCAGAGCAGAGGAGGAGTCAGCAGAGGAGGAGGCGCAGAGGAGATGGATTGTTGGTGGGCTGTGGGGAGAGGCGTCGACAAGGCCGGGAAAAGTAGTAGGAGGAGGTCTGGCAAGGTCTGTGCTACAGGCACTCCCCACTTTCATCTGCTCAAAGCCTAATTGCCGTCAGACCCTTTCATTGCCCAACTTTTTCCGCCCAGGTCTTGATTGCCTTTTTAAAGCTGCCATCTTCAGCCGAAATCGCCAAACCTAACATGTGGCCTCAAAGCGAGTGGAGTAAGTCGTGTGTGGGCAGTGGAGGAATAGCCCAGTTATATTCGCATGCTCATTCACCAGCCCTGTCGTCTCATTTTATTTTCCATTTTGTCCATAGTCTAGCTTTGATTGGTTTGTTTGGGAATAGACGTAGAAGTTTTGAAGGTATCCAGGGAGAGAGGCAATAGCATGTGGCGTCAGTTCAGCAACTGCAAGAAAGTAGATGACTGACGAAGGGAGCAGGGGCGAAAGTGGAAGGAGGGTTTGATGGGTGATAGGGTAGCAGCACTGCCGACGAGGTTAGCTGGTTTGTAGACGGGGGTTTTGGGCCAGGCAACAGTGAAGTAGATGCAGGAGTGGGAGGCCTGGCTGCAGGTGGCCATGTCCGCGCTCTCTCAGCCATTCATTCAGCACACTGTCGCCTCCACTCTTTTCAGCCTTTTCTTATTTCACCCCAGTACAATTTGTACCGCCAGTACAAATCTCTTTGCTCCTCCTAATAAGTGGATTGGAGGTGGACACTCTTGGGTGCGCTCATGGCTGCTCAGCTTTGCTTCTAGGAGATGGATGGAGGATGGGAGAGGGATATCGCAGTGAAGAAGTGTGAGGGGGAAACCTGGCCGCTCATTTGCTATTGGCATTCCTTTCCAGCCCTATCCACGTCTTCCGCTCATGCCCTGCACAAACTTATGCCCATTGTGAATTCATACACATTGTCGCCAGGTTCATAAAGCCACATCCAGAGCCTCCGAAGTAGATGATGCATTCAATAATACGGCAGTTGCGCCTATATCATATTATTGAGAAAGACATTAGTGCCTGTCATCCGACATAATGCTACACTAATGATGCTGATGGAGGTCCATGGTGGCTTGAAGATGAGGAGTATGTGATGAAATGAAGAGCATTCTAGCTATGCAGGTGTAGAAGGGTGACGGGAAGAGTTCATGGGTTATCAGTTGGAAAGCCAAGTAGATCTGCCATGTTCACAGGACTTCATTTTCTGCATTCATTTTGTCTGCCCATCAAAAACTAGCTAAGGCTAGAAGCTAAAGCCATATAGGAGTGCCAATTGAAAAGGTCCAGTAAGTTCATTTGGTCCAGCTGTATTGCATCATTTCCCAATTGCCCTTGCCACCGTCAATCACCGTAACATTTCCATCGGCTCCCATTTGAAAGCGCCAGGTGGGAGGACTTTTATGCCATTTGTCATGCCATGTCAAAGCTCTCTGCGCAAGCCAAAAGCCAAGTTAAGCTATCTGCCAAAGCCGGATAGCTGCCAAGAAGGGGGGATGTGGGTCAGTGTCTATGGCCCCACCAGAGGGGCCAACAGAGGACTGCCCATCTGCCAGGATAGGGGTGTCAGGGGGTCAATATCTGTGGCCCTGCCGGATGGGCCAGCAGATAACTGCCCTTGTGCCAAGGTTGCCCTTGTGCCCTTGTGCCCTTGTGCCCTTATGCCCTTGTGCCAAGATTCGAAGTCCAGTTGTCTCTTCCGTTCTTGCACTCCGCACATTGGGGGGAAGCCATGATGAAGAAGGAGAGAAGGCTGTGCTGTGGGATGAAGGGAGAGAGAGAGTGGAGTAGAGAGCGAAGACTGGAGTGTGGAGTGAAGTGAAGGGCGAGTCAGGCAGACTGCCTCTATCCACACCCCACGCCCCATCGCCCTTTGTGCCCCTTTGTCTGTTGTAGGGGGGTCAGTGGGGGCGTGGCCAGATGTGTGCGTCCGATAAGAGAGCAAGAGCGGCTGGCTGGAGGGAAGTGGTCTGAGAGGGGTGCACTTGTAGCGTAGGAGGGGGGACCAGTTGGGGTGTGCAGAAGAAGGGGATGGGTGGCGAATTTGCATTCCAGCGCCCCTCAGCCTAGGCCCTGGGCTGGCCGTTTTCAAAACATAGCCCTTTGACATCATAGCCTTTATGCGCAAAAATCTGGAACCTTCCAGCACGTCCAGAGATTGCGTTGCGGTTTCGTCATGGCCCCAAAAACGGAGCTGCATGAAAAGCCCTTTTTTTTGCCTCCAACGCAAAGTGTAGCCATCAGCCACAAGAAAATAGTTGGAAGAAATTTATGGGCAATAAAATGAAATGAAAAGAAGAAAGCGGCGAAAGGAAATAGTTCGGAAACCGCTTGATAAAGGGTGTTAGAGCCCCTGCAGTGGCCCTGTCTATCGGAGTGGGTGCAGCCAGGTTGAAGAGCATGGCAGGGAGCTGCAGGCGAGTGCGGAGGATGTCTGAACGGGTGATCAGGCCATCCGAAAGAAGCTTATCCAAGCCGCCATCTGTCAGTCAAGCCCTGCATAGCCAATGTCCTCATCATTTTGCCTCCTGGCTGAGCCACAAAACGGTCTAAGTCTCGAGCCTTAGCCGTAAAAGTCCTGTCGGCTTTTCTGCAGAGCAGAGCAGCCAGCCGAAAAACGCTGTTTGCAAAAAGCAAGACAGCTGCCCGAAAAGATTGACTGCCTAAGCAGGTCAATTAGCCGGAAAGTTCGCTGATTGCTAAGCAATGCAGCTGCCCTTGGAAAAGCTTTCTGCCGAAGCAGAGAAGCTGCCCTTTGTCGGAGTTGAAGAAGGAGAAGGCGGTGTCGAAGCTTGGGCCACAAGAGAGACTGGAGAATCCAGCCGAGGACGCACTCACCATGTTTGAAGCTTCTTATGTGGCCATATATATATACTTATGTTAAGAGGTTGATTATGTGCTTTGTCTTGCAATAGGGACCAAGGAGCCGGAGATCATTATCAGATGTAGCCAAGAACATATAACTGGAGGCATCATCAAGCATAGCCTCGTCCTATTCTCACTTCTGACTGCCCTTGCCCTGCTGGGGCTTGGGAGCTATTTTGCGCTTGCCTCATGCAATTGTTTAGCATATTTGAGCACTCCTACAGAGGCTGCGTACAACTTCCCTTCACGTTTGGAGCTGTTGTGAGCCCATTTCGGCATATTTTTCGCCCAAAATTGGTGGAGTTACATAAAATTGTATGGAGATTCAGAATCTGGAATAAAAACGGGGGGCAAAAAAATTTATGTCCGGCCCCCTTTGTAGAATTCTCATTCCTACCAAAAAAGGTGTCTTAAGGAATGGCTGACAGCAGAGAAGTGCGCTCAGCATGTGGTCTGTCGCGGGATGGTCCGAATAAGCATGGTGCGGGACCTTGGCCGCATCCTCCACTTCCTCGCCATCAAGGGCATTGTCAACGTCGGCCTCGTCCTCCCGCCCTCCAACAGCCTCTCCCACTGGGCCGGCGAGGAGGCGGAGGAGGAGGAGCAGGAGCTCAAGCCCGCCCGCATCATCGTCGTCGGCGCCGGCGTCTCCGGCCTCGCCGCCGCCCGCCAGCTCACCAACTTCGGGCACACCGTTCCCTTCCCTCTGAAAGGAGGGGGAGGAGGAAGGGGGGAGAGTTTGAGGTGAGGGTGGTGGAGGCGGGGCCGGAGCTGGGCGGCAGGATCCAGGACGACAACTCGCTGGGGGTGGTGGTGAGCAAGGGCGGCCAGATCGTCACCGGCATCATCAACAACCCCATCATCCTCATGTGTCTCCAGGTTCAGTGGACAGCTGAAGTTCAGATGGTGCTAGAGCAATGGGTGGATTGCTTTGAAGCAGGGGATGGGGTGGAAGAATGTAGGCGACGCCTGCCCGCTGTTCGACCCGGCGGCGGGGGGCTCGGCGGTGTCGGAGCTGGCGGACCGGCGCGTGGACCTCCACTTCAACGCCCTGCTGGACGGCGTCGCCCACTGGCGCAAGCAGCAGGAGGAGCTGGAGGCCTCCCCGCCCAAGACCGGCTCCGGGCCCAGCCTCCATGCGGCCGTCATGCGACTTCACTCCCTTCTACTTCAAGTTACCTCCTCCACCAAGTCCTCTCAGCCTGGCAGAAGAAGGAGGGAATGGAGCAGGGCTCAAAGTTGCGCTGGTCCGCGGAGGAGGAGCGACTGCTGCAGTTCCAGCTGGGCAATGTGGAGTTCAGCTGTGGAGCGAGCCTGGGCCAGGTCTCAGCTCGGCACTGGGACCAGAACGAGCAGTTTGCCCAGTTCGCCGGACCTCATGCTCTTCTGACTGACGGAGCTCGCCCTCTCCTACAATCACTCGCCAAAAACATTCAAATCACCTACAATGCTCCGGTAAACGCCTGTCTGACTCTGATGAGGATAGAGGAAGTAGATGTTGAGGTGGTGGCAGTGGAGTACGATGAGGAAGGCTGTTGCGTGCGCCTGGCTTCTGGGGAGGTGATAGAGGGGGAGCGGGTGGTGCTGAGCGTGAGTCTGAGCGTTCTGCAAGCTGGCGGCATCAGCTTCAAGCCCCCGCTGCCCAGCGCCAAGTCCAGGGCCATTCAAAGACTCGGCTCCGGTTGCATCGAAAAGGCATCACCGACTCAACCAAATCCACTCCTTGACATAGCAAACGAGCGTTTTTAGGTGGCGGTGAAGTTCCCCAGGAATTTCTGGTCCAGCAAAACCAAGGGCGCCGACTACTTTGGCGCCCTGCCGAAGTCGGCTGCCACTCGCGGCTGTTTCAACATTTTCTACGACTTCTCAAACGTGCTTTCTGCTTCCATCAGTCGGAGAGGTGTCTGAGGAAAGCTTTTGAAGGCGGAGTCCTTCGTGCTGATGTCCTACGTGTGCGGGGAGTCCCTAGAGCTGGTGGATGAGCTGGAGGAGAAGGCAGTGGTGGCCCTGTTTGTGGACACCCTCGCCTCCTGCTTCCCTGACGAGGTTTCCCAGTCACATCAGGCCGCAAGCTTAGCAGTGGATGAAGTAGAGATAAACAGGAAATCCCAGAGCCGAGTGGCTGGGTCATCTCGCACTGGCGCTCCGATGCCCGCGTGGGGATGTCCTACTCCTATGTGGGCCTCAAAGCTGTCGGCGACGACTACAACAGCCTCGCCGCGCCTGTCCAGGAAAGGCTCTTCTTCGCCGGAGAGGTAGGGCAGGGGGATGGCTGTGAATCGGTGGAAGTGGAGGAGTGGACTTTGCAGGCAACGAATCAATCTTTCCCGCAAACCATGACGGGAGCCTATTTGAGCGGGCTTCGAGAGGCCGGTCGCATTCACTACTCACTCAATCCGCCCAAGAACGCACCTTCCTGAGCCTAGTACCCTGATATGCTCCATTATTTAGTGTCTTGTGATTCAGTCTTTTTGTTTCGCATGCTCACACCTATTTATTGCCGCTTCAGCTCACTAGTCTAGTTTCAAACCGGCTTCTAAGCCCTTGCACTCGGGAGAATGAAGCGAGGCCAAAACTGCGCAGTTTGCTCCCGCACTGGGTACGAACAAACAAAAAGCACAAAAAGGCTCGCAGACTTGTTGAGAAGCAAATGGAGGTGGACGAAAGTCAGCCGAGCAAAAGACGCCTCCCCGCCAGCCCCAGCTTCAAGAACCACAGTTTCCTTTGGCTTCACCTTTCTGACAAGGCTGAGGAAGCTGAGAGGGTCAGGCGGGGTGTCGCTGAGCGCCTCGCCGCAGAGGAAGCGGACGAGAGAGGACGCGGAGCTGGTGAAGAAGACGCAACGACTTTCAGTCTCTCTACACCCAAGCCGGTTCACTAGCGGGACTGTCTCATCCCAGGGTTGGGGATGGAGTGAGGATTGAGGGAAGTCGGGTTTGCCTCCGCTGTGCCGCCGGGGACTCCGGACACATCACCCACCTTTTGTCGCAGCCTTTGGGCAGTGCCAAGCCTCACCTTTAGAATTATCCATCCTATTCACACCGCACCGGCTCATCTTTATTGAGGTGAGTCTTGCCTTCTTTTAGGTTCACCTTTTAATCAGTTGAGATGAAGCCTGAAGCCTTCATGCAGTGTTTGAATGGAGTTGGAAAATACGCCACCCAGTTGCCTGAGAGACCTGGAGCCGGGCAAAGCTGTACTGGGCAACAAGTTCCTCGGCAGCGATTCCTCAGCTTTGCCAAAGCCTCCCTGGTCCTTCCATTCTTTTTCTACCGTAAAAAGCAAACGCAGCTTTTGCTATAAGGCTGGACGAGGAAAAGCTGCTTCGTGGACAGGCCTTCTTCTTCCGCCATCTAGCCTCGCTGCTTTTTGCCTTCATGTGCGCCCTCATTGTCGGCTTCAGCGTGGACAGCCTCAGCGCAGCTCTCGTCTACACCCAGGTTTACCCTTCCTTCCAATCCCTCCTCATCCCTACCTCAGCTGGACTGAAATCGGTGGCTACCGCAGGTGTCGGTGGGTCCTGAAAAGGCCCGGCACCGCTACGAGGCAACGTTGAGCCACATCGCCCGCTGGCACGCTGCCTCCCTCTTCGCCCCCGCCTCTGTGGCCGGCTCCTCCATCCTTCTGGTCCCTCCATCTCAAGCCCTCCTTGCCTTCCTCAATTTTCCCTGCCTTGAGGTGCGCCGCATGCACGACAGAGTCCGCCAGGGCCTGATGAAGGATCAGGGCTTCAGCTTCCCCCTCTCCCAGTATGACACTGCTCTGGTTTGGCCGCATTGGCTTGGCTCTGGCGGAGTGGCTGGTGAGTGGAAGAAATGGGACAGGTGCAAAGCGGTTTCGTGGGTCCGCTCCTGATGCAGCCAAAGCAGCTCGGTGTCCAGGCCAGCCCTGACCAGCTGGATGGTGAGCATATGGCCAGAGCTTTTACTGATTGGAGCAGTGGAATATTGAAGATTATGTGTACTTTTGGCGAGTGATAGGCCACCTGATGGGTCTAGAGGATCGTTTCAACATTTGCGGCGGAGGTTGGAAAGGCGGTTGGGATGAGACGGTGGTGGGATGAATTGGAGCTTGCTCTAAGGTCTGATGGGAGCAGTGGGCTTGTGTGAGGAAGTGGCTACGAGTATTATAGCACCTGGACAAGTGAATCCTTCTCATAATGCCGTTCTTCTTCGCCAGGACTTTATTGACGGTTTCAAGGTCCTATTTCTTCCTGTTTTCAAAAATAACTTCTCATTTTCCTGTGCTTGATCAGCTTTGTATAACACTCAGCTATCGCTTTTTTACTGTTGTTTTGAGCAAGCCTTACCCGAAAATGGCTCTGGACTGAGCGTAGCAAAAATATTGAATGATTTTCAATAAAATTTCAGCTAATCTTCAAAATAGAACAAATGAACTGATCCAATTGAGGCCGTGCATCCGTGGCTGAGCCTGGAGCTGATCCAAGCCTTCACCTACCCCCACATCGGCCTCCCCGCCCCCTCCCTCGGCCTCCTCCGCTGGCTCCTCCTCCAGCTCCTCCGTCTCACATTCTGTCTTATCGGGGCCTGGCCGTGGCTCCGCGACCGCCTCAATGCTCTCACCTGGCGCACCCTCCGACCTCTTTTACCCAACCTACCCGCTCAGATACCTTTCTCCTCTCAGCAATAGCCCTGTTCAGCTGGCCATGTTTAGCGAATGTGCCCTCACGGGCCCTCTAACTGATGAAAACTTTCCTCTCGAAAGTGATGAAGGAGAAAAAAAGAGCAGAAGAAAAAGGGTAGTTTGCAAGATGAAAGAAAGTCATGCGGAAAGCACGAACAAAGAAAGGTTTCCGACAAAAAACTATGCGCACAAAAAGAGTCCGCCCACGGAACGAAAATGGGCTCAAAGCTCAGACAGATGATCTGTCACAAGCACTCGTAATGGATGAACATCACAGAGCCCGCCTACACTATTCATCAATATGCCTTTAGATTCGTGCTCCAATTTCAAACCCACATTCTCTTGCTACTTCCGATTCAATGAGTTCTTTTGTTCTGGGCATTTCGATTTAGACATGCCGTTATCTCAACTATATCAGCTTTTTGAGGGATTGCTTTCTTTGGAAAGGAAATTGGCTCTTGCCCGCTTCCTCGCCGTTGCCATTTTTATTTCGCTCCAAACCTAGTCTTTATTTCATAGCCTTTACAGAGCTTTAGTCTATATTTTAGCAGTAATTGATCATTGCATGTGTTATAAATTATTTTGATAAAGACTACTTCCTTTTCCATCTATGCATTAAAAGCTGGAACTCATTTTTATAATATACACATATTTCGTTTTCCCACAATGTGCCTTTTGGTAAACGGTTGGAGGTAATTTGATTTTGCAGTTAATTTGACAAGGACTGTTAATCGTTTGATCGGCTTATTTGACTGAACTGACTTTCACTTCTGCCAGAAATCTTCTCCTTGAAGCTTACTTCTTCACTGTCAGAGAAGGGTTATTGTCGAAAGCGATAATCACAGAGTCTAGAAGAACTTGCAGAAATTGTTTCCCACGGCTGGTTTTCTATGCAAGGCCTTTCCGATCTGTTCCTAGTCCCACACTTCCTCAGTCCCAGCCCCTTCTATTCTCGTCCTAATTTTGTTGAACACAGCAACCAAACTGTGCCTACCAGTGCTCTGAAACGCCTTTTTCGTTGGCAATCCATCTTTCAAGCTTTGCGCAGCTATGCAAGCGTGAAAGCTTTCCTTCTAAAAGTTCACATATTTTCCTCTCGCACTGGCCTTGAATTGATCTTAAGAAGATGAGAGAGCCCTCATAGCACCATGGGGACCTAATTGACAGCACAAAGGTGGCGTCTGGTGGTGTCACTCTTCCTTCGAAGATGGAAGGGTATTGAGCCGTTAATAACCTACCTCTTCGATCCCTAATCTCTTCCGCCTCTGAGCTGAGCTCTTTCCACCCGCCTTTTTCTTCAACTTTACTTGACTCTTTTTTGTTGGGCGGAGTAAAGCTGCTTAAAGCGAGTCAGCAAATGCCCCCGGAAAAGAGGGGCTAAGAGGTCGTGAGGAGAGGAGCTCTGGCGTCATAGTCATCCATTTGCTGCAGACTAGAGGGGAAGAAAGGGCTAATCAGTTCCAGGACCCCCGCTGGTAGCTTCAGCTGTTCTCGACACTCACCCTCATTGCACCCAATAACACCCTCCATTTTACCCTCTGCCAGTGGCTGATATACGAAGAAAAGGGGGAATTTTCCTTCCTCTTGGAAGGGGAATTATCTTCCCTCCATGCAACCACCCACTTTCTTCCGCTTTCTTATTTTGAGGACAAAGCTTAAAAGCAATGGCACGTACCATTCTGACACTTTTACGCGGCAAAGTATGATTAAGGTTTTACGAGAGACTCCATAAGGCGAGAGTTTTGACTTTTCATCAGCTTCAAATCGATTGCTCAAAATTTGTCTTGCGCTTCTTTAAATTTCTTATTTCTTGAACCAACATCCGATGCTAGAATAGGCATCGTGAAAAGTGAGGGAGGATGTAGGAGCTCCGAGATGGCCACAGCAAATGGCTACAGGAAACGGACCCTGAGGAGCCGATAATTGCATGCTTTGGCTGCCAATTCCTCTCCCAATCACTTCGTCAAAATTGTTGATGAGGCCGCAGTTCCACTACAGCTAAAGGATGTTCATTGGCTTTTGCACTAGATCAAAACTATATCCATCCTTAAAATTGTTCAACCACAGGTGAAGATTGCTGGTGGATGCCATTCTTCTTTTCAACAAGGTGTTCTCGGCTGTTGCCAAGATGCGCAGCCTCACGTCAAGACACCACCTAGATGAAAATTCATGGCCAAATTCGTCAAATCTCAATGAAAAACCATGAATTATACATGTTCAAATTTTTGAAACATCAAGATTTTTGTTTTTTGACAATAAATCGAGTAATACTAAAAAATTTCCTTTCGCCAGCTTGAAAATATTACTTTTCCGGACGTACAGACCAAAAATCAGCTAATTTCATTGAAAAACCATAGACTTATGCATGTTCAAAATTTTGAAACATCAAGATTTTGGGTTTTTGCCAATAAATCGATAAATAATAAATATTTCGAAAATCCCTTTTGCCAGCTTCAAGATATTACTTTGCCAGACGTACCTGCAAAAATTCAGCAAATTTCATTGAAAAACCAGTGATTTATGATTTTTCGTATTTTGAAACATCAAAAATTTAGGTTTTGCGCGAAAAACGCAAAATTACGCCAAGCGCAAAAAATGGCCTGGAGATACCACCTAGGCGGACCTTCATGCAAAAAATCAGCCAATTTCGTTGAAAAACCGCGGAGGCCCGGCCCCGGAAAGACATATATATATATATATATATATATATATATATATATATATATATATATATATATATATATATATATATATATATATATATATATATATATATATATATATATATATATATATATATATATATATATATATGTGGACAGACGGACGCAAAATGGGGTAACTGCTTAAGCTGGCCTTGGCCGCCCGCCGCTTCGGGCAGGGCGCCAGAGCTCCTCCGGCCTCCGGGGACCGGTGCTACGGCCCCTACGCTTTGCCTAGCATGCTTCGCATGCTAGGCTACGCTCCAGGGCCTCCGCACCCATGCCCTCCGGCCTCCGGAGCTCTGACTGCCCTGCCCTCCGCGGCAGGCGGCCTGCGGCCGCGCAAAAACCATAAAACGACGAGTTGCCATAAAACGACGAGTTGAATAGAAGATGACCGCCTTCTAAAAGCGTGCGTCCTTCTCCGATTCCTGTTTATCCTTCATTTGCAGACGTGATGGGGAATGAAAGTTGGAACGCAACCGTCGCCGGAGGCTATGAGAGCAGCAAAATCAGTGCCAGCACCTCAGCTCTCATTGCAGCCTACCTCCTTGGCAGTGGTTAGTTGAATTCCTAAAACCTAGCTATCACTGAGAGGTTTGAGTTGTTTGAGGCATAGTGAGAGTGTATTTGAGGCATAGTGAGCAGCCTGGCCAACAGCCTGAACCTCTTGGTCCTGAGGCGGCGGGATGGGCGGGAGGAAGATGCCCCCAGCTGGCTGCCGCAAGCAGCCTTGTCCATCTGCGACTTCACTGTCTCCCTCCTCCATCCACTCGGCGCCGCCTCCGCACTAGCTCGAAGGTCACACCCCCAATTAGTCTGGGTTCTGAGCTCTGAGCTGTAAGGGCCTAGGTGGACCTACGGCTCCCCCTTCTGCTCCATCTACGCCTGGCTCTGCTTCGTCCTGGGCAACTTCACGCTCGTCGCCCCTGTCTTCGTCCTGGCCGAGAGTGTCTTTGGCCAACGTTCACTTCCTTCCCTTCTTCATCGCTTTCCCATCTCCTCTCTGCCTTGGAAGGAAAGCCGTGGTGGCGGAGCAAAGGCGGCTACAGCATCATACTGGCCCTGCTGGTGGGGCACAGCGTCTTTTGGGGCTCTGCGCCACTGCTGGGCTGGGCGGCGTTAGGCCAAAGAAGCGCCTCTCGAGGATGAAGTGAAGGAATATGGGCTGTGAGGTATGGGCCGTCAGATGGAGGCATCTGCTGCACTCTGCTGAAAGGCAAGGACCTGGGCTACAAGCTCTACGTCATGCTCTACGCCACTGCGGCCCTGGTCATTCCGCAGCTCCTCGGCTGGGCCATCCTCTGCCACTCCCGCCATCACATATTTGTTTCCCTTTATGCTTCCTCCTCTCTGTCTACCCTGTCTTCGCCCCTCTCTTCGCCTACCCTGTCTACCTGGCTCTAGATGAAAAAGCATATTTTAGTTGGCTATTATATAATTTTTGCGCGGCCGAAGGCCGCCTGCCGCGGAGGGCAGGGCAGTCAGAGCTCCGGAGGCCGGAGGGCATGGGTGCGGAGGCCCCGGAGCGTAGCCTAGCATACGAAGTATGCTAGGCGAAGCGTAGGGGCCGTAGCGGGCGGAGGCATGGGTGCGGAGGCCCTGGAGCGTAGCGGGCGAGGGCATGGGTGCGGAGGCCCTGGAGCGTAGCCTAGCATGCGAAGCATGCTAGGCAAAGCGTAGGGGCCGTAGCACCCGTGCCCGGAGGCCGGAGGAGCTCTGGCGCCCTGCCCGAAGCGGCGGGCGGCCAAGGCCAGCTTAACCAGTTACCCCATTTTTGCGTCCGTCTGTCCGCATATATATATATATATATGTCTGTCCAGGGCCGGGCCTCCGCGGTTTTTCAACGAAATTGGCTGATTTTTTGCATGAAAGTCCGCCTAGGTGGTATCTCCAGGCCATTTTTTGGGCTTGGCGTAATTTTTCGATTTTCGTCCAAAACTCAAGTTTTTGATGTTTCAAACTACTAAAATTCATAAATCACTGGTTTTTCGACGAAATTGGCTGATTTTTTGCATGAGAGTCCGCCTTGGTGATGCCTTGGCACCATTATTAGGGCTTTGCGAAATTTTTTGATTTTTACCCAAAACTCAATTTTTTGATGTTTCAAAATACGAAAAATCATAAATCACTGGTTTTTCAATGAATTTTGTTGAATTTTGGCAGGTACGTCCGTCTAAGTAATATCTTGAAGCTGGCCAGACGAAATTTTGAAATATTTATTATTTATTGATTTATAGTCAAAAACCCAAAATCTTGATGTTTCAAAAATTTGAACATTCATAAGTCCATGGTTTTTCAATGAAATTAGCTGATTTTTGGTATGTACGTCCGTGAAAGTAATATCTTAAAGCTGGCAAAATGAATTTTTGAAATAATTAGTATTTCTTGATTTAAGAAGAAGCCAAAATCTTGATGTTTCAAAAATTGAAACATGTATAATTCACTGAAATCTGTTGAAGTTTGGCATGCATTTTTGCGCGGCCGAAGGCCGCCCGCCGCGGAGGGCAGGGCAGTCAGAGCTCCGTAGGCCGGAGGGCATGGGTGCGGAGGCCCCGGAGCGTAGCCTAGCATACGAAGTATGCTAGGCGAAGCGTAGGGGCCGTAGCACCCGTGCCCGGAGGCCGGAGGAGCTCTGGCGCCCTGCCCGAAGCGGCGGGCGGCCAAGGCCAGCTTAAGCAGTTACCCCATTTTTGCGTCCGTCTGTCCGCATATATATATATGTGTCTTTCCGGGGGCGGGCCTCCGCGGTTTTTCAACGAAATTGGCTGATTTTTTGCATGAAGGTCCGCCTGGGTGGTATCTCCAGGCCATTTTTTGCGCTTGGCGTAATTTTGCGTTTTTCGCGCAAAACCTAAATTTTTGATGTTTCACAATATGAAAAATCATAAATCACTGGTTTTTCAATGAAATTTGCTAAATTTTTGCAGGTACGTCTGGCTAAGTAATATCTTGACGCTGGCAAAAGGAATTTTCGAAATATTTCCTATTTATCGATTTATTGGCAAAAACCCAAAATCTTGATGTTTCAAAATTTCGAACATGCATAACTCTATGGTTTTTCAATGAAATTAGCTGATTTTTGGTATGTACGTCTGGGAAAGTAATATTTTGAAGCTGGCGAAAGGAAATTTTTAGTATTACTTGATTTATAGTCAAAAAACAAAAATCTTGATGTTTAAAAAATTGGAACATCCATAATTCATGGTTGTTCATTGAGATCTGTTGAATTTTGCCATGAATTTTCATCTAGCTGGTGTCTTGAGGTGAGGCCGCGCATCTTGGCAACAGCCGAGAACACCTTGTTGATTGTGATTGTGATCAATTGCTTTTATTGATGAACTGCGAAAGGAATAGTTGTTGCAGCTTGGGGGGTTGACGATGGCGATGCCGCTCGTGCTGTTCATGCCCTATGGCTACATCCATTTCTTCAACATCCTCACCGGCCACAAGCCTCCTCTTTTTGCTTCCCTCATCGCCCCTCTCGCCGCTAAGGTCTCAGCCCTTCTTCTCCAATTCACTCCCCATTCAGCTTACTTACCTCATCATCATTTTTCATCATTTCAATTGATGGCCGTGGATGCAGACAAACTCCATGCTAACGCCTCTACTGCACCTGTACGAGAAGGCTGATGAGGTGAAGCAGACACTGCAAGAGCTTCTTCCCATTTTTTCCTCTCCACAACCGCTCTACATCCAAGCTTCTCCTCATAAAGGTCTTTTATTTCCTACAAGTCTTCAAGCTCTACTGCTCTTGGGATTAACAGGCGAAAATGAGCACAGCGGAGCCAACGGGCAGAACAATGGCGAAGTCTGCCAGCACCGTCCTCAATGTGAGTCCGCTCTCTGATTCTACCACTCCCCTTTTTCTTCCTCACCACCTCTGATCTCATCCATGTCATGGCTTTTCATTTGCACCTTGGAATACTCTGTGTTGTCCTGTGACTGGGGTGGATAAAAGTGACTTTTCTTTGGGAAACCACAAAGGTATACGCTTGGGCAAGAACAGGTAGCTAGGGTTGGGCATTGTAGGAAAGGGAGGTGGAAATTATAGGGAATGCGGGAGATCAAACGTCGCCCATAGCGCCAGCCTCATTGACGCTATGCGAGACCTCGACGTGGGAGAGTTCGAAGAGCTCGCGCAGACTGTGCCCCACCGACAGGAACTGAGGAGGTGAAAAGGTGAAGAAGAAGAGAGATGAAAAGAAGTGAGAACCTCTCCCCTCCGAGCTCCGCGACGGGCACACTCGGAGCTGGACTCCATGAAGGCAGCCGGGGAGGACTCGAAGTCCGGCTCCGCCACCGCCACCATCAGCACATGACCCACCTCCAACACCCTCTTCCATCCTCACCACTCTTATTCCATCCCCAACGATAAGAGAACCGGAATCCGAGCTGTCTTTGGCCGGCTCGAAGGACATCATCACCCGTTCTCCACCTGAAGAAGGAAGGAGTATAGGAAGGAGGCTGAGGGATGGTAGGAAGGAGGAGACCGGGGGTGATGTTGGCGCCGGTGTTGATGGGAGCGTAGGACTGGCGGCGGGCGCGTTCGATGACGGCGCCGCGGCGGTGCACGTGGGTGGTGTAGTCGGGGCGAGGCGGGGCCTTGCAGTGGCAGACGATCAGGATCGCTGTCAGAATTTTCACGAACCCTGCCAATTCATTCCGTCTTCACTTGACGCCTGGACAGAATCGACAGCTGGAGCCTTTTCGAAAGTTGTCCGAAAGGAAGGAATAGAGAATGGGGTTTACGCAGGCGTTGGTATAGGCAAGAACTAGCGCAAATATCTGCAAATTACAAGGTTTGATTGCGGAATTGGAACATGAATGTTTTTAATGGTTCATCTTTATTAAATACGTTATTCGAAATCACCGGCATATGACCAGAATCCCCCCTCAAGGATTCTACCGGCCAACCAAACCCGTTTTTCAACAACCCAAAACCAACCAACAGTTTTGCCCCCCCCCCCCCCCCCAAAGGTTTTGCCCCCCCCCCCCCCCCCCAAATTTTTTACTAGTGGTTCCAGCTTTAAGGCTTCGCAAGCGAAGCCTACGCAGTTGCTGGTCTGGTTTGCATTCAGCTTTAAGGCTTCGCAAGCGAAGCCTACGCAATTGCCACTATACAATTTTTTTGACTAAGCCTAAGCCTTTTATAGAGTCAGTATACGAGCAAATGAGCATATGAGTTTGGTGACCACTATCCCCCCCCAAATGCCACTTGATGGGGGGGATACTGGTCATCAATCAAGGGATTTTCGCATTTGGGGGGGGGGGAGATAATGGTCATCAAAATCGGTGACCAGGATCCCCCCCTGCAAGAACACCCCAAAACTCCCCTTAAAACTGATTGATTGCTTGATTGATACGTAGGTTGGATACAGGTTTGGGGGAGATACTTACGTAGAAGGGGGATACTTACGTGGGGGGGGGTAGAATTTTGGGGGGGGGGTAGAAGCCTTGGGGGGGGGATTCTGGTCATAAGCCAAATCACCTGCCTAGTTTTTCCAGCTTTTTAATAAAAGGGATAAAAAACCTGAAAGATGATGTAGGATTGTGAGGATGGAATGTTGTTAGGGTAGTAAAGGCTGAGGATGAGAAAGCAGATATTCTGGGGAGCCCAGCAGCGGCAAAAGTGACAATAATTCCCGTGGCCATGACCGTGATTGCTTCTTGGCTCGCACTCTGTCCCATGGCTTGTGGTCGAGGACAAGCCTTTAAGAATCACTCTTGGAAAAGTTGGTGAAAATGAGCTACGTTTGAATGGAACCAG
>JASANA010012521.1:0-40404 GCA_030248095.1 Ptycholaimellus sp. GST1_10 | reverse complement strand
CGCGCTCACAATTTCCCTTTTAGGCTCCTTTCTACCAGCCCCCTCCCCCTCCCTCTCCCCCCAGCATCCACTTCCTTCACCCTCCCTCCTTTCCACTTCGGCTATGAAAAAGAGGGGTGAGCAGAAGGCTGGAGGATGCAAAGATGCAGAGCAGAGAGAAGAGTGGTGGCCAGTGAAGCGGCTAGCCTGCTACTGCTCCATATTTCACTGCTCCTTTTTGCCCTTGCCACCCTTTCCCCATTCCTTGCTTCCACTTCGATGCTGCTCACACTCTCAGGGGGCGAAGGGAGCAGGGAAGGGAAGAGAAGGGCGCTAGTTCCACACTCCTTTCCCAGGCTTTGCCCATCCTTCTATGCCCTGCTTTGGCACCCCATATGGGTCAATATTTCCCTCCTCCTGCCGAGCTACACCTCAACTTTCTTCATAGGCCCTGAGTAATGTACAACACACTCCAACCCCTTAGTAGTTGTTGGAACAATCATTTCAAAATCCCAGCACTTTCAATAAATCATTTGCAGGAAAGGTAGACTTGGCTAGATAAGGCTGATCAAAAAGTCCCGACGCCATGGCATTCCTTGGAGGTTAATTCCAGCTTGTTACTTACTGCTGATACTTATCTTAACGGGCCATTCAACCTAACCTAGTTTTCGATAAAGTTCGGTTCAAAGCATAATCGCAAAGGCGGTAACATTTGGAGGACTAAAGAACCAGCTGAGCTCCGGAGTGGCGGGTTTGGGCGGGAAAATGGAGGGAGCGAAGGAGTTTTTGGCGCAGAAACAGGCGAGCTTGGCGGAGCACAGCGGACCCGCCATCGGAGCCTTCAACTCCCTCAAGGAGAAGGCCTCACACATACCCGGCGCCGACAAACTTCAGGGCGTCATGGAACGTACTCCTTCCATCGCCCTCCTACAACTGCCCCCCTCAACTCACCACCACTCATCTTTGAAGAGACGGGGCTGAGTAAATTCTTCCCGATGGGCGGGGGGAACAAGCAGAGCCCACTGGACATCCTCACCAGCGAGGCCCGCTACGACGAGAACCTCGGCGACGGTGCTTTCCAGTTCAACTACACCAACTCCGACATCTTCTCCATCACCAACACCGGACTCAACGCCACCCTCGCCGCCAAGGAGGATGCTCAGTCCAGTAATGACAGCCACCTTTCATCACCGACTCTTAGAGGCTGAGCTGGTGCTGGTTTGAGCTCTGACGGCGATCCACCTGCCGGATACGTATCGCCTGAAGTCCATTCAGGCCCACTGGGGCACGGAGCCCATGAATGGCTCTGAGCACCTAGTCGGAGGCGTTGGCTATGGGGGAGAGCTTCACCTCATTCACTGGAACGCCAAGTATGACTCCTTCGACGCTGCCCTCAAGCACCCCGATGGCATCGCCATCCTCGCCGTCTTCCTCAACGTATCCTTCCTCAGCATTCCCTCTCTCAATTTCCACAAGCGATGGCACAATGCAGGAGTCACATGACGACAACAAGAACCTGCTCCCCATCATGAATCTTCTGCCGCGCATCCAGTACAAGGGCGACTCAGCCCCACTCAACGGCTTCAACATCAACGCCCTCCTACCGCAGAGTAAACGCATTCCACTTCTCCTGCTCCTATTGCCAAGGGGTGAATTGGGCAGACAAAGGGGACTTCTGGACCTACGAAGGTTCCATGACTACGCCACCGCACAACGAGGCCGTCGTCTGGACCGTCTTCCGTGCCACCATTCCTATCTCCTCCAATCAGGTCAACCTCAATCGAGAGGAAGAGGGGAGGGGCAAAAAGGGGAGGTGCAGTTGGATGCACTGCGCGGCCTCTACTCGTTGGGTGTGGAGGAGGCAGAGAAGAAGCCGGATGCGAAGGTGTCGGGGGCCGTCCGCCCTCCGCAGCCGCTCAACGGTCGCCTCGTACGCGCCTCCTTCCGCTCCGGTGGAATCATCCCCCCTGACGATGGCCCCAACTAACCCTCCTTCCACCCTTCCGCAGCATTCCCTAGTCTCTTTTCTTCACGCCCCCTTTATTCCAATCTTTTTTTCCATATGCCACTCTTCATGCTTCCTTTCTTCTCTAACATTTCCATCTCCTAGAAAAATTTGCTTAGCTCCTGTGATTTATCTGGTAAGATTTTATGTGCTAGTTGTCGTTGTGGTATCAGCTAAGCTTTGAAAACGTACTTCATCGTCAACTGCCCCGTGCAATTGAACCTGGTGAAAAATATTCGATGTACTTTTGAATTATTCCGTTTTCATTTTTCAATACATCTCAAATTTCCATTGCTAAATTTTCCCAAATGCTGCAATATGGATTGGGATCGATGGCTAGATGTAAGGTGATATTTTGTAAAATACAAGCTGCTTTTGTAAAATGATGTCCCATATTGTGCAGTAGAATTCAACGTTTATTCGTTCACTTATTTGCGACAACTGGATGTACTAATAATTGGATAAGAATGACGCTAAGCTGGGCTGCACTTAAGAACAGTAATTTGAAAAGTAATTACATGTCTCACAACAAGGCTTGCCTAATTTTCGGTTTATTTCGTTCCGAAAATCATGATTACTTTTGCTTATATGTTTGGTAAAATCCTTACGTTTTGCAAATTTTGTTGACCTGTATAAATCTAAAAACCTCTCAGATCTCAGGGAAAACTTTTTCATCGAGAATGGGAAGAAAAAAATGTCAAAGTAAACTTAAGCAATCTTCTTTTAATGATTAACCAACTTTTTCTTTAACAAAGAACACTAAAAAATAACATAAATAACACACAAAATACCCGCAAATCCAATTTGAAATGTCATGGGCGTTAAACAAAAACTATTCTTCAAAATGTTGTGGGAAGGAAATGCAGCAGGGCCGGTAATTGATGGCATTGTGCGTCAGGAAACGGCAATGGTAGAAAGGGGCAATGACCTTGCGAGCAGAGACGTATATGTAGAGAAAAGGTGTGTAGTAGTAGTGCAGAGGCCATGAGGCGCTGGTCCTTCGGCGAGAGATTGAAGGTGGCGGCCGCCGCTGGCCTCATCTACGCCCTCAGCCAAGCCTGCTTCCGACCCTGGAACACCCTACGTTCTTTTCCCTCACTACCAGTTCCCTCCTACTTCCCATTTCCGCCTCTAGAATCCGTGGGGCTGGCGAACTGGTGGCTGGGCGAAGGTCTACCCGCGGCCTACCATGAGCGACAGCTCCAGAAGACCTCCACGCACAACCTCTGGCCACCCGACCCCAACCCCGTCTTCGCCGCTGTCTTCGTTGTCGCCCTCTCTCGCATTCTTGCGTTTTGGTCTTTGGCAGGTAAAAGCGTTTCACAATGCTCCTGAACACAGGTATGCTAGTGAAGATGGGCTCGGTGACCGGTGGAAGGGAGTGGGATGTATTTCCTTGCTCTTTGCATGCCTCATGCTGCCCAACCTACTCCTAGGTTGCGCTTTTGAGGAGCGAGTAAAACTAATGATTGTTGCAAATATTGAGGAGAGCATCACTACCTGTACATAGTCCAGTATGTATTTCATATGACTCTAGCAGTGGCTGTTTCGCTCGTCGTCATGCCTTTCGTAAGAGCTGGTGCCACGGAACGCAAGCAGAAGTGATTGTTTTCATTTGCTTTGTACTCCCATTGTGGATTTGTCCCACATGTTCCTGCCTATTTTTGAACTGCCGCCCAGGACTTGGCCTGGGGGCAGTACTAAGGATTCACCCCAAAAAAGGGCGTGGGTCTATATATATATATATGTATGTAAGCACAAATTCCTCCATGGTTTCTCAACCGATTAGGCTCATTTTTTCTGAGTATGTCTGGTATGATGGCCGCATCAGGCCCTGCTTTAGGAGCTTGGCAACAATAATTTTCAACTGACTTATGGCCCAAAAACCTAATGTTTCAAAGCCCAAAAGGTGAGTTATGGGTCATTATTGGGAATTTGGGTCTAATTTTGGGCCCCAGTAGGTAAATTTTGACACTGAACACGAATCTGGCCATAAAATTGAAAGTTTTTTGCAACTTCGCACAAACCCATTAGCCTGATGTTTCAAAAACCGAAACTTGAATTTCAGGCTTCTGCTATTTTGAAATGAGTTTTTTGCTGTGCACTATCATACTAGCCATGAAATTCCCTTTCTATCGGTGTTGAAATCGTGCAAAAAACTTCAGTAGAACCCAAATTATGCCATTTTTGAACTGCCGCCCAGGACTTGGCCTGGGGGCAGTACTAAGGATTCACCCCAAAAAAGGGCGTGGGTCTATATATATATGTATTTATGTAAGCACAAATTCCTCCATGGTTTCTCAACCGATTAGGCTCATTTTTTCTGAGTATGTCTGGTATGATGGCCGCATCAGGCCCTGCTTTAGGAGCTTGGCAACAATAATTTTCAACTGACTTATGGCCCAAAAACCTAATGTTTCAAAGGCCAAAAGGTGAGTTATGGGTTATTATTGGGAATTTAGGTCTAATTTTGGGCCCCAGTAGGTAAATTTTGACACTGAACACGAATCTGGCCATAAAATTGACATTTTTTGCAAATTCGCACAAACCCATTAGCCTGATGTTTCAAAAACCAAAACCTGAATTTCAGGCTTCTGGTATATTGAAACGAGCTTTATGCTCTGCACTATCATTCTATCCATGAAATTCCCTTTCTAATGGCGTTGAAATCATGCAAAAAGGTTCAGTAGAACCCAAGTTATGCCATTTTTGAACTGCCGCCCAGGACTTGGCCTGGGGGCAGTACTAAGGATTCACCCCAAAAAATCCCAGACCCCATATTTCAGGAAACATTAGCTGACTGGGTAGCCTTATTATATCAACTAACATGGTCGATACATTTTGTAATTATTTAACTGAAACTTTATTGGAAAGAGTTTTTTAGGCCACATTATAAAGGGCGGCAGTTCACCTCATGGGTTCAGCCACTTTGTGCAAATGAACCCCATGTTATACTAGTAGTAGAAGTCAGGAAAGCTATATCTGTCAATATCGAACGCAAACTATGAACGAATTGACAAATGGCATGCTTGACGATAATTGAAATGCTGGTAGAAATACACCGATACTTGGGCCCCTTCGATTCACCGGATCACTCGTACGAATCCGAACATAGAAAACGAAGTATAGAAAGAAGCCTAGTAAATAGAGGGGTTGAGGATTGGGAGAGTGAGGTTGAAGCTATCCGCTCTTGAAGTAGTCCTGGCTGCCCACGGGGTCCGGCTTCATCGTCTTCTTTCCTGGCTTCCAGCCCGCCGGACACACTCAAATGTAGCCGGCGAATTTTCAAGGACGGGTGAAAAAGAGAAGAAGAAACCTTCGCCGTGCTTGTCGGTGTACTGGAAAGCCTGAACGAGGCGCAGGGTTTCGTCGACGTCTCGGCCGACGGGTAGATCGTTGATGGTGATTTGGCGGGTGATGCCCTTGTCGTCGATGACGAAGAGGCCGCGGTAGGCGATGCCCTCGTCCTCCTTGAGGACCCCGTAGGCCTTGGAGATGGCGTGGTTGGTGTCGGCGAGGATGGGGATGTCCATGTTGCCGAGGCCGCCCTCGGTGCGAGGCCGCTCCACCCAGGCGAGGTGGGAGAAGACGGAGTCCGTGGAGGCCGCCACCACCTCGCAGCCCAGGGCCCGGAACTCCGCCACCCGGTCGCTGAACGCGATGATCTCCGTCGGACAGACGAACGTGCTGCAATATCTCCCCTGCTTTTAGGCAAAGAGCTGGGAAGGAAGGAGGGGCGAACAAGTCGAGGGGGTAGAAGAAGAGGACGAGGTACTTCCCCTTGTAGTCGTCAACGGAGATGGTCTTGAACTGTTTGTTTACCAGGGCTTGCGCCTTGAAGCCAGGCGCCGGCTTGCCAATGGACACGTTCACAGACATTCTTTTTTATGCTCTCAAAACTTTCCTGCTCGCACTTCTGCAAAGAGGACCTTTGGGATCTGCAGAGGAACAACTATTGGCAGAATATTAGAAGTGGAGGTGGAGGGAGTGGGTGGGGAGGGACTGGGTGTGAGAATGGTGGATGATGGGGGCTAGTTGTGCTGTGCGTGTGAGGCGGGAAGAGATGGAAGTCTCCAGAAGTCCCGGCTGCCGCCCTCCTGCAACGCGGCATTGAATACCTATCTACTCCAGGCCTCACCCTGCCCCATTTCACCCCCTCTGCCCCCCTTCCAGGACCTCAGCTGCCCTTGCATCATCAGAGGAGACTTTTGCTCTGTCCCTCCTCCCCTGCCGGGCCTCTTGGGTAAACAGGCCGACCACACAGGGATTCCGCTTTTGTGCCGCCGCCGCCCATCCGCTAAAACACACAACATAAAAAGAAGCTGGAATATCTCGGCTCATATCATGGGCATGAATGGTATATCAGTATGTCATGAATGGCAACATCTTATTTCAATAATTTTTCACTTAAATCAAACATTTAAAATTGACAATCTTGAAGTGTTGTTGCTATAACTCAGGGCCTCACTGGGGAGAGCGATTGCGCCTTACCCCTTAGTTAAGCAACCCTCTTTTGCACCATCATTAGAAAACCGAGTTTTGAGACACTGCATTTTTTGGCACTCTGTCTTTAATGCTTGATTGTCATGAAAAACAAAAAACAAAAAAACAAAAACAGTCATGAAAAACATAATATTAAAATTTAGCTATTGTGTGAAATTATGATGCTAGCAAAGTTTAAGAGAGGTTATATATAAGCTGTTAGACAAATGGTAAAGATGACTGGAAAAGTCATTTTTTGACTTTTATAAACTGATGTATCTATGACGTAGAGTGGACCTTGGGTATCTCTGTGCAGTTGTCCGTTTTGAATTTCATGCATTAGAACTGGATTTATGGACCATAATGTAAATTGAACAAAATTATTAAGTGATTTTTCGAATATTTGGGTTTTAAGCAAAGAAACCACTAATTTTACTTCATTTTGCATCTTTAACCCCACTTTATGCACATCATTCGAATCCTAATGAAATTTTACGTCAACCAATGTCGTTTGTTTTCATGTTTTTTTAACGTTTGGTGATGATACAGGTCATAAATGAGTAATAATCAATATTTTCAAAATTTGAAATTTTTCACATAATCACGATTTTCTCAAAAGTTAGGTAAAAAAGCCCCTCCAAACACTATATTTTTCTTAATCCTCAGTTTATTGTGGTTAATTTCATACCTTGTAGGCCCTTATTCGTTTTGACCAAGCTAAGTTATATTCCGTTTATCATGGTCACCTACGTAAAATTTTTGTTCTCAACTTTTGTTTCCAATATCCAAAATCAACTCTCCTTATCCAAATGCATCTAGAAGTATCAATTTCCATGAGCTTTTTTTATTTTAATGGCAATTAACAGCAATAAAATATACTTTGATTTTGGGCCTAAAATCATATTTTTTTCCATGTATTGTTTCTAAATTTAACAATTGCAATGGTTTGAAAATGATTTTGACCATGATAAACGGAATATAACTCAGCTTGGTCAAAACGAATAAGGGCCTACAAGGTATGAAATTAACCGCAATAAACTGAGGATTAAGAAAAATATAGGAAAAATATAAGAAAAAAAGGGTTGGGGGGGCATTTATACCTAACTTTTGAGAAAATCGTGATTATGTGAAAAATTTCAAATTTTGAAAATATCGATTATAAATCATTTATGACCTGTATCATCACCAAACGTTAAAAATGAAAACAAACGACACTGGTTGATGCAAAATTTCATTAGGATTCGAATGATATGCATAAAGTGGGGTTAAAGATGCAAAGTGAAGTAAAATCAGTGGTTTCTTTGCTTAAAACCCAAATATTCGAAAAATCACTTAATAATTTTGTTCAATTTACATTATGGTCCATAAATCCAGTTCTACTGCATGAAATTCAAAACGAATAACTGCACAGAGATGCCCAAGGACCACTCTACGTCATAGATACATCAGTTCATAAAAGTCAAAAAATTACTTTTCCACCAACATCTAACGTCTTATGTATAATGTCTCTTAATTTCTATGAATCAAGATATTATAAGGCCCTTCAATTGACTAAGTTTTTTATTTAGGTGACCAAAAAGTAGTGGACCCTTAAAAGGAGAATTTATCCAAGTACGCCATTTTAGTGGGAGCAAAAGTGGAGCATCATATAAAGTTTGTGGAGCACTCGCTCAATTTTTTTTAATGTTCCACTTTTCCACATAAATTATGCACTCATTGTCTAATTTAAATGCTACACAGTAGGTGCCCTCAGTTCAACTAGTTGGATGTGGGATTGTCGATTTTGTAGATTTTCAATGCCCAGCAAGCAGGAACACTCTGGTAATTTGCTGAGTACCCAAAATATTTGCATCGGACAAGTCTGAGCTGCAAAAGGCATAATTGAACATGAATGCCCCGCTTTCAATGCTCTATGCTCTACCCAGCCTTAGAGCGCAATCTAAGGATGGTCTACCAAAGATGCCAGCTGATACAGGTGATTTCCTTTTGGTTTGAAATTTTTTCTAGCTAAGGCGTGTTTTCTCGCATTTTCTGTTGAATGTAATTGTAAAAGTAATTATTATAAAGACATTTAGCGATTTTACAAAAATAGCTTCTCATCATAATATGTCTGTCCAAGATGTGATAAACGTTCAAAACAGTTTGAGCTAATGTTATAACACAATTGCAGGATATTCCAAAAATCCGGGTACAGGGTCCTCATAGTTTAAAATTAACTTGGTTTGTTCTGTTTTTGTACGTTTAGAAACCTTATCTTCTTCGTTTTCGGGCTAGAAGCCATGACGTGTCCTGGATGTGCAGAGAGGGTAAAGAAGGTATTAGTGTAGTGTAGGGGGTGCCTGTATCTCTTCGGGGCTAAGGAGCTTGTGGTCAATGACGGCGCCAACGAGGGCCTCGCAATCGCGGCGGTAGTGCGTGGGACTGAGCATGTGGGAGTGCCAGACCCAGTGGACGTCCAGCGGGGGCACGATGTTTGTATCTCGCCGCTTTGCCTGCACTCTATTCCAATCTGCACCTCCCCTCACTCTACTATCAATGCACCTGAAGGGGTAGCCAGAAGGTTTCGTAGCGCCGGATGGCATTGTGTATGACGTCCTCCTCATAGAGCACTGGGGCCTTGCGGTCAATCATACGCAGGAAGTTGGCCTCTCTCTGAGCGGCTGAAGTGAGGAGAGGGTATAGTGGATGGAGGCTAGGTGTAGGAAGAGATAGTGAGAGAGAGTACCGGTGAGTAGGTCCATGGAGAAGGTGATGTCATTGAGGGTGAGGCTGGTGCTCTTGGGCTGAACGCTGGAGGCAGCGCCGGGGCAGGAGCTGCTCGTGGCTTGGTCATAGCTCGGTGGCACGCCTTCCAACCCACAGCCCATTCATAACCTCACTCTTCCGCCCAACCCAACACTTACTGCTATCGATTGAAGTTGTCCCAGGCACTGCATTCGTGGACTTCCGCATAGCACTTTTCCTCAATCTCCCGCTAAAGCAGCAATGCCGCTGGAGAAGGTGAGGATAAATGGTGGAGGAGTGTTTTGGGGGCGCGCGCGAGGCATCGCCGAGTGAATAGTTGTTATGACAGCGAGGCAGACAAAGTGCATAGGATGCTTTGCTTTTTCAGACTATGAATCACCTCTGGCCTCCATCCATCATGGACTACTCTTTACCCTAAACAAGCATAATGAACGGTTCTGCTGAACTGCTCTGAACAATAAAGAATTTCTCCTTCTGAGCTGCAGAGCTAGTGAAATTGGTGAGGCAGAAAAGTAAGCGGTGCAGAGGCGGTGGGGCATGAAAATTGAGGGGGGGCGAAGATTGAGGGAGGGGATATTGCGCGCTTGGCTGGCCTCAACCCCGCCTCCTGGCTAGGGATTCACGTCCGAGAAAAAAAGGGACACTCCGCCCTCAGCTTTGGGACTTCCATAATGGTGGTCGGGGGAGGCTGGGGGAGGGGTGTGGGGGTGGGGGGGGGGGGGGCTAAGTTGTGGCGGGACTTTCCTTCCTTCCTTTCCTGCAGCCTTCCTTCCGTGGCTTCCCTGCCTGCAGGCGCTTCCCTCCCTTCCCTTCCCCGGCCGGCAGTGCGCGGAGCTATGGAATGCGTGCGGGGGCAGAGGGCGGAAGGGAACGGCAGCGGCGCCCCCCTCGGAGGAAGGGCAAATCGATTCCTACCCCCTCCCCCCTAGGCCGCACGGGGCAGGCAAAGGCAGGCAAGGAGGGGAAGGAGGTGGGAAGGAGGAGGAGGCGGAGGAGGAAGGGAAGAAGGAGAGGGTTGGGATTGCCTCCTCTTCCTTGCCTCTGCGGCTCTACTCCGCCGCCGTGCCTAAGAAGCGGCCTCCTCTCAAAAGCTGGGAGAGAAAGGAAAAGAGAGAAGGAGAGCGCGCGCTTTCCCTCTTCATTCCGACCCAGCCCGGGGGCAGAAGGAGGGATGCGCAGAAGAGGAGGGCGGGAGGAATAGAGAAGATGAGAGAGGAGGGATGGAGGGAGGGAAGGAGGGAGGGAGGGAAGGAAGGAAGGAAAGTGGAGCTGGGGGGATGCGGAGGAGAGGCGGAGTAGAAGAGCTCCTCAGCGGCCTTGTCACAAAAAACTCAACTCCCTTCGCCTGCCCTCCGCCGCCACGCTTCTAGTAATACCTACTGCCGCAGCCTCCCCGGCTTTTACTCCTCCCCGCTTTTTCCTACCGCCCCCTCCGCACCCCTCCCGCACCCCTCCCCACCCCCCTCCACCACCACCCACGCCGCATTAACGCACCACCCCCTCCATTCCCTCACCCCCTCTCCCTACGCTACCTAAGCCAACTTCCTCCCTTCCCCCACAGCATAGCTGGCCCCCCAGCACCCTGCCTCCCTCTCCCTCCCTCCTTCCACTAACACTCCCCAAGGCCCTCTTCATCCTTTTTGCCCCCACCACAGCCCCTCCATTCCAACACCCCTTTCCACACCTTGCCTCGCCGCACACCCATTAGCCTCCCTCCACCACCAGCCCTCCTCCTTTCACCCAACCCCCTACTTGCCTCCTCCTACACCACCGCTTGCTGCCAATTCAACGCTTCCCTTTCCCACTCTGTCCTCAATGAGGAGACCCAATTACACGCCACCGATCTGTAGCTAAGCTATTGACGTCATTATCAATTTCCCAACAGCAACAGCTAACATATCAAATGCTTTACGAGAGCTATTAACTATTTCTCTTTCTAGCACGTTGCTGTGAAACACGATCATAGAATAGTGGTAATAAGTTTGTGGCCTTGCTGGGTCCACTTCATACACGTCATGGTTTCTAGCCCGAAAACGAAGAAGATAAGGTTTCTAAACGTACAGAAACAGAGCAAACCAAGTTGATTTTAAACTATGAGGACCCTGGACCCGGATTTTTGCAAAAAGTTGTGTTATAACATTAGCTCAAACCGTTTTGAACGTTTATCAAATCTTGAGAAGACATATTTTGATGAGAAGCTATTTTTGTAAAATCGCTGAAAGTCTTTATGATAATTACTTTTGCAAAGACATTTAGCAGGAAATGCGAGAAAACACGCCTTAGCTGTAAAAAATTTCAAACCAAAAGGAAATCATCTGTATCAGTTGGCATTTTTGGTAGAGCATTGAAAGCATTCATTGATGGAGCATTGAAGGAGCATTCCTTTTTTTGAAAAGCGGGGCATTCATGTTCAATTATGCCTTTCGCAGCTCAGACTTGTCCTATGCAAATATTTTGCGTACCCAGCAAATCACCAGAGTGTTCCTGCTTGCTGGGCATTGAAAATTTACAAAATCGACACATCCAACTAGACATCAGAGAACTTAGGGCACATCCGGGCTGTCACTAGAATGGCGCACTTGGAGTAAACCTCCTTTTAAGGGTCCACAACTTTTTGGTCACCTAAATAAAATATTTAGTCAATTAAAGGGCCTTATAATTTCTCAATTCATAGAAATTAAACTTTGCTGGCATCATAATTTCACACAAAAGCAAATTGTAATATTATGTTTTTCATGACTGTTTTTGTTTTTTCTGTTTTTGTTTTTCATGACAATCAAGCATTAAAGGCACTGCCAAAAAAATGCAGGGTCTCAAAACTCGGTTTTCTAATAATGGTGCAAAAGAGGGTTGCTTAACTAAGGGGTAAGGCGCAATCGCTCTCCCCAGTGAGGCCCTGAGTTATAGCAACAACACTTCAAGATTGTCAATTTTAAATGTTTGATTTAAGTGAAAAATTATTGAAATAAGATGTTTCCGTTCATGACGTACTGATATACCATTCATGCCCATGATATGAGCCGAGATATTCCAGCTTCTTTTTATGTTGTGTGCTTTAGCGGATGGGCGGCGGCGGCACAAAAGCGGAAAGCCTGTGTGGTCGGCCTGTTTACGCAAGAGGCCCGGCAGGGGGAGGAGGGACAGAGCAAAAGTCTCCTCTGATGATGCAAGGGCAGCTGAGGTCCTGGAAGGGGGGGACAGAGGGGGTGAAATGGGGCAGGGTGAGGCCTGGAGTAGATAGGTATTCAATGCCGCGTTGCAGGCGGGCGGCAGCCGGGACTTCTGGAGACTTCCATCTCTTCCCGCCTCACACGCACAGCACAACTAGCCCCCATCATCCACCATTCTCACACCCAGCCCCTCCCCTCCACTCCCTCCACCTCCTCTTATAGTATTCTGCCAATAGTTGTTCCTCTGCAAATCCCAAAGGTCCTCTTTGCAGAAGTGCGAGCAGGAAGGTTTTGAAAGCATAAAAAGAATGTCTGTGAACGTGTCCATTGGCAAGCCGGCGCCTGGCTTCAAGGCGCAAGCCCTGGTGAACAAACAGTTCAAGACCATCTCCGTTGACGACTACAAGGGGAAATACCTCGTCCTCTTCTTCTACCCCCTCGACTTGTTGGCATCCTTTCCTTCCCAGCCCTTTGCCTGAAAGCAGGCAGGGAATATATTGCAGCACGTTCGTCTGTCCGACGGAGATCATCGCGTTCAGCGACAGGGTGGCGGAGTTCCGAGCGCTGGGCTGCGAGGTGGTGGCGGCCTCCACGGACTCCGTCTTCTCCCACCTCGCCTGGGTGGAGCGGCCTCGCACCGAGGGCGGCCTCGGCAACATGGACATCCCCATCCTCGCCGACACCAACCACGCCATCTCCAAGGCCTACGGGGTCCTCAAGGAGGACGAGGGCATCGCCTACCGCGGCCTCTTCGTCATCGACGACAAGGGCATCACCCGCCAAATCACCATCAACGATCTACCCGTCGGCCGAGACGTCGACGAAACCCTGCGCCTCGTTCAGGCTTTCCAGTACACCGACAAGCACGGCGAAGGTCTCTTCCTCTTTTTCACCCGTCCTTGAAAATTCGTAGGCTACATTTGAGTGTGTCCGGCGGGCTGGAAGCCAGGAAAGAAGACGATGAAGCCGGACCCCGTGGGCAGCCAGGACTACTTCAAGAGCGGATAGCTTCAACCTCACTCTCTCAATCCTCAACCCCTCTATTTACTAGGCTTCTTTCTATTCTTCGTTTTCTATGTTCGGATTCGTACGAGTGATCCGGTGAATCGAAGGGGCCCAAGTATCGGTGTGTTTCTAGCAGCATTTCAACTATCGTCAAGCATGGTGTTACTACGTTGGCCATTTGGCAAATCTTTCATAGTTTGCGTTCGATATTGACAGATATAGCTTACCTGACTTCTACTAAAATAGGCACGAACATGTGGGATATATCCACAATGGGGGTACAAAGCAAATGAAAACAATCACTTCTGCTTGCGTTCCGTGGCACCAGCTCTTACGAAAGGAATGACGGCGAACGAAACAGCCACTGCTAGAGTCATATGAAGTACATACTGGACTATGTACAGGTAGTGATGCTCCCCTCAATATTTGCAACAATCATTAGTTTTGCTCGCCCCTCAAAAGCGCAACCTAGGAGTAGGTTGGGCAGCATGAGGCAGGCAAAGAGCAAGGAAATACATCCCACTCCCTTCCAGCCTCCACCGAGCCCATCTTCACTAGCATACCTGTGTTCAGGAGCATTGTGAAACGCTTTTACCTGCAAAAGACCAAACGCAAGAATTCGAGAGAGGGCGAAAACGAAGACGGCGGCGAAGACGGGGTTTGGGTCGGGCGGCCAGAGGTTGTGCGTGGAGGTCTTCTGGAGCTGTCGCTCATGGTAGGCCGCGGGTAGACCTTCGCCCAGCCACCAGTTCGCCAGCCCCACGGATTCTAGAGGCGGAAATGGGAAGTAGGAGGGAAATGGTAGTGAGGGAAAAGAACGTAGGGTGTTCCAGGGTCGGAAGCAGGCTTGGCTGAGGGCGTAGATGAGGCCAGCGGCGGCCGCCACCTTCAATCTATCGCCGAAGGACCAGCGCCTCATGGCCTCTGCACTACTACTACGCACCTTTTCTGTACATATGCGTCTCTGCTCGCAAGGTCATTGCCCCTTTCTACCATTGCCGTTTCCTGACGCACAATGCCATCAATTACCGGCCCTACCGCATTTCCTTCCACAAAATTTTGAAGATGGTTTTTGAAAGCTGTCAATGAACGCCAATGACATTTCAAATTGATTTTGCAGAAGTTTTTTTGTGTTATTTATGTTCTATTTTGTGTTCTTTGTTAAAGAAAAGTTGGTTAATCATTAAAAGAAGATTGCTAAAGTTTCTTCCCATTTTCGATGAAAAAAGTTTTCCCTGAGATCTGAGAGGTTAGGAGATTTATACAGTCAACAAAATTTGCAAAACGTAAGGATTTTACCAAACATATAAGCAAAAGTAATCGTGATTTGCGGATAAACCGAAAATTAGGCAAGTCCTGTTGTGAGACATGTAATTACTTTTCAAATTACTACTCTTAAGTGCAGCCCAGCTTAACGTCATCCTTATCCAATAATTAGTACATCCAGTTGTGGCAAATAAGTGAACGAATAAACGTTGAATTCTACTACACAATATGGGACATCATTTTGCAAAAGCATCTTGTATTTTACAAAATATCACCTTACATCTAGCCATCGATCCCAATCCATATTGCAGCATTTGGAAAAAATTTAGCAATGGAAATACAAGAAAATTTTGAGATGTATTGAAAGATGAAAACGGAAAAATTCAAAAGTACATCAAATATTTTTCACCAGGTTCAATTGCACGGGGCAGTTGACGATAAAGTACATTTTCAAAGCTTAGCTGGTACCACAACGACAACTAGCACATAAAATCTTACCAGATAAAAATCACAGGAGCTAAGCAAATTTTTCTAGGAGATGGAAATGTTAGAGAAGAAAGGAAGCAAGAAGAGTGGCATATGGAAAAAAGATTGGAATAAAGGGGGCGTGAAGAAAAAAGAGACTAGGGAATGCTGCGGAAGGGAGTAAGGAGGGTTAGTTGGGGCCATCGTCGGGGGGGATGATTCCACCGGAGCGGAAGGAGGCGCGTACCAGGCGGCCGTTGAGCGGCTGTGGAGGACGGACGGCCCCCGACACCTTCGCATCCGGCTTCTTCTCCGCCTCCTCCACACCCAACGAGTAGAGGCCGCGCAGTGCATCCAACTGCACCTCCCCTTTTTGCCCCCCTCCCTCTTCCTCTCGATTGAGGCTGACCTGATTGGAGGAGATGGGAATGGTGGCACGGAAGACGGTCCAGACGACGGCCTCGTTGTGCGGCGGCGTAGTCATGGAACCTTCGTAGGTCCAGAAGTCCCCTTTGTCTGCCCAATTCACCCCTTGGCAAAAAAGTAGGAGCAGAAGAAGTGGAATGCGTTTACTCTGCGGCAGGAGGGCGTTGATGTTGAAGCCGTTGAGTGGGGCTGAGTCGCCCTTGTACTGGATGCGCGGCAGAAGGTTCATGATCGGGAGCAGGTTCTTGTTGTCGTCATGCGACTCCTGCATTGTGCCATCGCTTGAGGAAATTAAGAGAGGGAATGCTGAGGAAGGATACGTTGAGGAAGACGGCGAGGATGGCGATGCCATCGGGGTGCTTGAGTGCAGCGTCGAAGGAGTCGTACTTGGCGTTCCAGTGAATGAGGTGAAGCTCTCCCCCATAGCCAACGCCCCCGACTAGGTGCTCAGAGCCATTCATGGGCTCCGTGCCCCAGTGAGCTTGGATGGACTTCAGGCGATACGTATCCGGCAGGTGGATCGCCGTCAGAGCTCAAACCAGCACCATCTTCGCCTCCAAGAGTCGGTGAAAGGTGGCTGTGATTACTGGACTGAGCATCCTCCTTGGCGGCGAGGGTGGCGTTGAGTCCGGTGTTGGTGATGGAGAAGATGTCGGAGTTGGTGTAGTTGAACTGGAAAGCACCGTCGCCGAGGTTCTCGTCGTAGCGGGCCTCGCTGGTGAGGATGTCCAGCGGACTCTGCTTGTTCCCCCCACCCATCGGGAAGAATTTACTCAGCCCCGTCTCTTCAAGATGAGTATTGGTGAGTTGAGGGGGGCAGCTGTAGGAGGGAGATGGGCGGAGTACGTTCCATGACGCCCTGGAGTTTGTCCGCGCCGGGTATGTGGGAGGCCTTTTCCTTGAGGGAGTTGAAGGCTCCGATGGCGGGTCCGCTGTGCTCCGCCAAGCTTGCCTGTTTCTGCGCCAAAAACTCCTTCGCTCCCTCCATTTTGCCGCCCAAACCCGCCACTCCGGAGCTCAGCTGGTTCTTTAGTCCTCCAAATGTCACCGCCTTTGCGATTATGCTTTGAATTGAACTTTATCGAAAACTAAGATAGGTTGAAAGAAAAGGATCAGCAGTAAGTAAGAAACTGGGATTAACCTCCAAGGAATGCCATGGCGTCGGCACTTTTTGATCAGCCTTATCTAGCCAAGTCTACCTTTCCTGCAAATGATTTATTGAAAGTGCTGGGATTTTGAAATGATTCTTCTAACAACTACTAAGGGGTTGGAATGTGTTGTACATTACTCAGGGCCTATGAAGAAAGTTGAGGTGTAGCTCGGCAGGAGGTGGGAAATATTGACCCATATGGGGTGCCAAAGCAGGGCATAGAAGGATGGGCAAAGCCTGGGAAAGGGGTGTGG
The DNA here is from genome assembly GCA_030248095.1 of Ptycholaimellus sp. GST1_10. Classification (NCBI taxonomy): domain Eukaryota; kingdom Metazoa; phylum Nematoda; class Chromadorea; order Chromadorida; family Chromadoridae; genus Ptycholaimellus; species Ptycholaimellus sp. GST1_10. The sequence goes on along the minus strand of JASANA010012521.1, from coordinate 23,457 downwards.
AACTAGCGCCCTTCTCTTCCCTTCCCTGCTCCCTTCTCCCCCTGAGAGTGTGAGCAGCATCGAAGTGGAAGCAAGGAATGGGGAAAGGGTGGCAAGGGCAAAAAGGAGCAGTGAAATATGGAGCAGTAGCAGGCTAGTCGCTTCACTGGCCACCACTCTTCTCTCTGCTCTGCATCTTTGCATCCTGCAGCCTTCTGCTCACCCCCTCTTTTTCATAGCCGAAGTGGAAAGGAGGGAGGGTGAAGGAAGTGGATGCTGGGGGGGCAGGGTGGGGGAGGGGGCTGGTAGAAAGGAGCCTAAAAGGGAAATTGTGAGCGCGCCCAAAGGAGAAGAGGGTGGGCTGGTGGAGAGAGCTGTGGAGGCGGTGAGGTGGTTGGGGGGAGTTGTGGGCTGTGTGGGCCATGAGGCGGAGAATGGCGCAGCGACGTTATCGATTCTCCGCCTGCCTGCCCTGCCCTTGCCTACCTCGCTTTTCCTCGCCTTTTCCTGCCTCCCCCTTTTGCTTAGCCCCTTGCCTGTCCTGCCCTGCCCTGCTCCTATCCCAGCCCCTTCGTGTCTATCTCACGACGTGCAAGGGGTGCAATAGTGGGCGCCGATGACGGCTCGGGAAAGGTCTGTCGGGCACAGCCCCCTCCTCCCTTCCCTCCCCTTCTTTCACCCCCCCCCATCCTAGCTTCACGGTCCTGTCCTTTTATGCCTTCTCTTTGCGGCCTCCTTTTTCCTTCTTGCTTTCGGCAAAAGGGATGACAGAACATGCAGCCAATGAAATTGGTGAGGGAATCAGGAAATGACAAGGCGATGAGAAGGCGCTAGACGAGCTGAAAAGTGACATGTGAAAAACGGGAAGCAAGAAGAGCACCAAATTTGAGATAAAGACTTATCCAGGTAGCGTACCAAAGCTCTTCTCGCTCCGGCCAGAGACCGAACTTGCACACTTGCATCGCACTCGTTCCCATCAAAACCTCAATTTTGTATACTGTTAAACGGTTAGAGGGAACTGAAACAAGAGGAAAGAACAGGAATGAAGGGTTTTTGATATCATTCCTGAGACAAGTTTCCTATCAGCCACTCCTTTTCGTGGGAATGAAGAGGAAACAAAAATGCAGCTCTATAGCAGTGTGAGGGGACTAGGTAAAGCTGAAACAAAGAATAGCTGTAATCTGCAGGTACAAGCAGCTCTAAACCTGGGATACGAAGAAAAGAAATAGGCCGTGGTTCCATCGAAATGCACGTTTTCGGAGTAGGATGGTGAAAAGGGCAGCAGTAGAGGCAGCGCAGTCGAGGAGGGCCAGCCAAAAGAAGGTGAGCTGGCGATCGGAGGATGAGAACCAGCTTAGAGGGAATGGCTGCCAAACCAATCGCCCATGATACAGCAAGCTGACAACATTCCCACTATACTTTTTCATCATTTTATCAAAGATACCTGAATGAAAAGCAGAAAATGGCAACAATCAGAAGAAATGTCATTTCTGGATGTTGGTAAAGCGGTTGGAGTCTTTTACTGAATATCCTAGCAACAAGGCCTACGCGGTCCAACCGAAGGCAGCCAACGGACAAGTCTAAACGTCACTCACGCTGATTTATCAAGGTTATATTACAAGCAGCGAGGGTTCTTATTGACACACGGCACTCATTCTCAGTAGTGAAAGAAACAAAATGGGGCGCTTGAAATAAAATCAACGTCATGATAAGTTATTGGAAGTCAGAGTTTTATAGATTTCCAATCCTTTATCTTGAACAAATGATGGTTATTCTATTCAAAATTTGCGTCACAATGCAGCGCCAATTGTTTTTTGCTTGTTTAAGACCAAAGCTTTTTTGACTCGTTCCGACATGAATTCTCTTCGCAACATCATTTAGGCGTCATTAATTCATTAAAATTGTAAATGTGAAAAACGACGAATGACTCACACAATATTTTGTAATTTTGAATCTTTTTGCGCGGCCGCAGGCCGCCTGCCGCGGAGGGCAGGGCAGTCAGAGCTCCGGAGGCCGGAGGGCATGGGTGCGGAGGCCCCGGAGTGTAGCCTGGCATGCGAAGCATGCTAGGCGAAGCGTAGGGGCCGTAGCACCCGTGCCCGGAGGCCGGAGGAGCTCTGGCGCCCTGCCCGAAGCGGCAGGCGGCCAAGGCCCGCTTTGCGCTTATACAGTTACCCCATTTTTCGTCCGTCTGTCCGCATATATATATATATATATGTGGTTCCAGAGCCCGTACTCCTCGGTTTTTCAACCAAATGGGCTGAAATTTTGCATGCAGGTCAGTCTGGGTGGTGGCTCGGGGCGTTTTTTTGGGATCGGCGAAATTTTGACTTGTTCTGGATTTATGGTCAAAAAACCTCGAAAATCAGGGCCTTGAAATTCGAAAATTTTTCGAAAGTGTGAATTTTATTTGTATTGATTATTAAAAGTATTATTTTTAGTTTTAAGACAGCCTTTTTGAGAGATGTCAGAATTTTTTGGGGGCCGTGGACAAATTTTTTGACCCCCCCATTTTTATGACCGGATCTGAAAAAGAGATCAATTTTATACTATGTCCTAAAGCGGGAGCGTTCAAAGTGCTCCCGTTAGCTCACAGCAGCCATTTACATAAAGGGAGGTCAGGCAAGTCAGTGCAATTGCAGAATATCTGACCTAGATCACTAAAATTGCTCTAGATAGCTCAATATTGGGTAAAAATTGAAAATTCCAACTGCGTTGCAATTGCTACAATCTAAGAAACATTTTACTGCCCTTAGATGTCCAAAAATTTAGTTTTTTTGCATTATTGCATCTGTTTTAAATGATAAATTTGAAAAGTGGAAATTTTCATTTTTTGCAAAAAGTCCCAATTTCAAGATTTTAACGGAATTGCCCAATATTTTAACATCCATTTTCGAATTTCTCATGAAATTTTGGTCCTAGAAATGCCTCTCTACTGCTCCTACACTTCTGAGCATATCTAACTTTGGCCTGATTTTTGTAAGGAGGTCAAATTGAGCCCTATGTTATAACATAGGAGGCTTCCGCAGTGATAAAATTTTTGCACTAAAAAACTTCCTGTTGATAAGGAAAGCGATATTGATCATTTTCCTTTCAGGACCTTCTTACCCTAGGTCTAAGGCAGGTATCTACCTTAAAAATTTTATGCGTTACTTATTACATTTGTGCAAATTAGTCCAAAGTTAGCATGTAGGTCAAAAATTTGCCCTATGCTATAACATAGGCCAAAAGTGACCAAAAAAATTTTGATCTTGAAAATTGATTTCAATGCCCGAAATCGGTTAACCAGGCTAAAATACACCAGAAAACATAATTTTTATGCCCTATTTTGGCATATTTTCATATTTTACAATTTCAGGTTTTTTGACCAATTTTGTCTCATGTAGAGCAAAAATCATGAAAATGTGAAATATGGAAATATGCCAAAATAGGGCATAAAAATTATGTTTTCTGGTGTATTTTAGCCTGGTTAACCGATTTCGGGCATTGAAATCAATTTTCAAGATCAAAATTTTTTTGGTCACTTTTGGCCTATGTTATAGCATAGGGCGAATTTTTGACCTACATGCTAACTTTGGACCAATTTGCACAAATGTAATAGGTAACGCATAAAATTTTTAAAGTAGATACCTGCCGTAGACCTAGGGTAAGAAGGTCCTGAAAGGAAAATGATCAATATCGCTTTCCTGATCAACAGGAAGTTTTTTAGTGCAAAAATTTTATCACTGCGGAAGCCTCCTATGTTATAACATAGGGCTCAATTTGACCTCCTTACAAAAATCAGGCCAAAGTTAGATATGCTCAGAAGTGTAGGAGCAGTAGAGAGGCATTTCTAGGACCAAAATTTCATGATAAATTCGAAAATGGATGTTAAAATATTGGGCAATTCCGATGAAATCTTGAAATTGGGGTTTTTTGCAAAAAATGAAAATTTCCACTTTTCAGATTTATCATTTAAAACAGATGCAATAATGCAAAGAAAACTAAATTTTTGGACATTTAAGGGCAGGAAAATGTTTCTTAGATTGTAGCAATTGCAACGCAGTTGGAATTTTCAATTTTTACCCAATATTGAGCTATCTAGAGCAATTTTAGTGATCTAGGTCAGATATTCTGCAATTGCACTGACTTGCCTGACCTCCCTTTATGTAAATGGCTGCTGTGAGCTAACGGGAGCACTTTGAACGCTCCCGCTTTAGGACATAGTATAAAATTAATCCCTTTTTCAGATCCAGTCATAAAAATGGGGGGTCAAAAAATTTTTGTCCAAAAATTCTGACACCTCTCAAAAAGGCTGTCTTAAAACCCTCAGAAACCAAAACGAGACCTTAAAATTTCATTTCTGTGTGTTGTTTATTAATCCAATTGAGTTATAGTTACTGTGGTAAACTGAAACCCTGCAATGGTCAACTATGCTCAACCTCCACATGCCATGGCTCAAAGATGCACTTCGTCCTGGAACAAAATTCCTGACAATCCTGAGCATGTGATTTGTGGTTCAAAGAAAGCATTACAGCCTACATTTTCTCCAAACTGAAACGAATCTCAAGCTGCCGTGTTTCCTACTGCATTTCTGCTGCAGGTCTTTTTTTGTCACTGCACTCATTCCCGGTTCAACCGAAGTAATCATTTGAAGGAACTGGAATGTAGCCTGTTAAGTGTCAAGATGGCCGCGCATCTATTGGCGATAGCCGATATTCCCTTGTTAGTCATAAAATTATATTTTGTTGATTTTTTAAAGAGTACTTATTTTTGCGTACGAGACAATGTTTAGCTCTTCGTCCATTTCCAATTTAAAATATTAACTTTGTCCATTTGCAATTTAAAATTTTTATTCTTCGTCCACTTTCAATTTAACTCAAACTTATCATTCTAATATCACTTTATCACTTTTCTTGTGATTATAATATGTGACTAAGTATATATGATGAATTCGAAAGACACCTTGACGCATACATCATATTTTGTCACCATTTGGGAATGCAAAGCGAAGACATATAAACGCCATTAAATTATTCCTAGAATTATTGCTCTGCTTTTTCATGCATTCGGAGTCACCAATATCACTGACATTCTCTGCCGCTTTTCTGCTTGACTTCACGTTCCCCACTTGTTCCAAAGCGTGCACGCCTTCAATAATGTCTTTCCATTGAGACCGCAAAAATAATAGAATGGAGAATAATGCAAACGAGGTTGTGGGTGAGGTTTGTGAGAGAGGTAGGCTTAGGGATCTCGCCGGGCTCAGGAGATCCGGAGCGGCTGGTGGTGGCTGTGGAGTTGTGGGCGACGGCTGTGTAGGAGTGGCGGCGGAGGGTATTGGGAGAGAGAGCATTCAGTGTATCCGCCGACCTCCTGGGAGAGCTCAGACGGGGACTCCGCGCCGTCGGACTGTCCGGAAATGCACTGTGCCTCCGCTCTGTCGCTTAAACACCCAGACCCTCTTTAATTAACGCAAAATACACTTTGACGTGGCATGCATTTTGCATCGAAATGCAACAGCCTGCTTGTGGTGCAATTGGAGCTCTGGTCGTGTTGTGATGTATGGGGTGGGGTGGGGGGTCTGCATTGGGACTACAACGAATAGATGGCATTGGGCGTTACCGTCCTCGTGGCTGGTATCAGAGCTACCTGTTGCCTCATGAATGCTTGAGCAACTCGATGGCTGACTGCTCCGTACGAGGATGAAAGCAGATTGCTATGGGAGGAAGGGGCTCACTGGCGACAGAACCGGCAGATTGTGACTTGCGTCGTACTCCGGAGCCCATGAGAATGCTGAGCAGATCCTCCTCCCTGCTCTCCCCCATCGAAGCCTCTTGCACAGGCGTCGTCGTTGTCACCAGCAGCTGCGGCACTGTACTGTTCCTGCAGTCATATCCTCTCTTTCACTTTGCCATAACAAGCTACTCAAATCAATCTAGCCTTAACTGGACAGCGAATCTCTTTAATTCCTCGCAATACAGCAAAATTCAGACTAGGATAAATTAGACTGGCAAAAAGGGATAGATGGAGGCAGCAAAAACGAGGTTTCTTTTTGATAGGACTGTTGGTAACTAAGGAATGGACAGCAGATGGAACAGTTGCGGCACAGAGAAATCCTGCACTAGCTATTGATCGCCTGAGCCACTCACTCTGAGAAAGCCAATTGGGAGGAGTCGCTGCAAAGGGATTCATTTCACAGGAGCAGGTGGTATTTGAAAGAAGGAATAGTTGCTGTAGAGGACCTCGGAGAATGTTTCAGCATGGCGCAGCGGTGGCTTTCGATGAAACTCAGGCACTGGTGACAGACGTTGGCTGCCTCCATGATCTGTAGTGGTAGTAGTAGATGATTTAGTAGTTTTGCAGGACTGGAGAGCCTGTAGTGCAGTGGCGGATGAGTTGGCGAGGAGGGGGCAGAGGGCGGGTAGGAGAGTTGCGGCCACATCCGCGTCCGTCAGTCCCCAGCCTCCGGCGTCGCTTACCATCTCCCCGATCAGTTCTGAAAGATGGACGGAAGGGCTACAGATCCCTGCCCCGTGAGTGCTAGGGCAGAGGCAGACTGGCCAATGAGGAGCCGGCCTGTGGCTGAAGGCCGTTCATCTTCTGCACCAGCTGCAGAACGTCGCTCAGGGTGAACAGGTCACGGAGGACGGATACGCACTTGATCAGAGCTTGCTGCTCCTGCCAAAGGCTGCCTTTCTCATTTTGCTGGAGGAGGAAGAGGAGTGAAGTAAATGCCTCAGATGAAAGGGAGATGCCAGTTAGCAAAGCTTCGAAGGCGGCCTTCAGTCTCCCATGCACGAACGCTCCTGACATTTCGTTCTTCACCATGCTCAAGCTACGTAGTGCCGCCAGCTAGGTGGAGAGAGGGATTGGGGAGGGTAGGTGAATGATATTGGTGGGCTACGCGATGATGGGCAGGTGACTGTGGATGGAGGGCGTCGAGGGCAATCTGAAGACTCTTCTCCTTCACCCGAGTGTTGCTGCCTCTCGTTAGCAGCCAGGGCATGCTTTCCAGAATCTCTGTTTGCATCTCAAAAGGGGAGCAGTGGGAAAGGAGTTGAGAAGCAGGGCAGAATGATGACGGTGGCTTCGTTGTGCTTGAGGATGATGTTGGAGACGAGTGGGAGGATGTCGGGGAGGAGAGGGTCGGAGGCGTGGTGGAGGAGGAGGAGCAGAGGAACCAGGAGGACAGTGCTCATCTCCGGACAACGGGCCACCTCCTGCGACAGTATCGGCAGCACCGTTCTGCCCCACAGATCCTCAACGCCATTTTAGATTTACTCACTAAGCCCCTTTCACCTCTTTCCCTCCAAAGCAACCTGTGGCATTCTGGGCAGGTTGGCGGGTAGAGTGTGAGCAATGATCTGGGTCTTGTCCACGGTGTCCATGTTGTGGAGGTCGTGCAGTTGGCGAAGACAAGCCACTACGGGCTCGTCAAAGTATTTGATCTGGAACCTAGCCTTCATCTTCCCAACACCTCCCAGCGTCCTTCTGCGCAGACCATCATAAATAGCTGGGCGGGCGGTCGTTTGCGGGTGTCGCGCTTGAGCATCTTGCTCAGGGCCTCCTTCAGTCCGCTGGCAAAGTCCGCCTTCAGCTGACGCAGCCGCCCTTCCAGCTCCTCCAGCTGCTCCTCAAATCCCCACCCCCATCCTCCTCAATGCCAGATGAGGGTAAATGGGTGCCTGGTAGAGCTTGGTGGAGTTCTCGGCATGGATGAGAGGCTCGGTGGTGGGTAGTAAGAGGAAGAGGAGAAGGAGGGCGAGACTGAAGATGTCGGCTGGTGGTCCGAAGCTGACCTCCTTGCCCAGTCGCTCCGGAGCCAGGAAATCCAGTGCCGGCTGAACCACCGGGTCCAAGCCACCCGTCCAGCCACTCCCCTGCACTTTTACACACTCTTCCTTGCCCAGCCAGCAATTAGTCTTGCTCATAAAGCTAAACACCCGCGGCATGCTCTCCAGAAATTCATAGACCGAAATAAAAAAGGAGATGAGGAGGAGGCCGAGGTGAACTTACTCCGCTGCAGAGTTGCCAGGACTGCATTGGCAGTGTAGGGTGAGGTGAGGGGAGGGAAATAAGGGTAGAGGTGAGGGGAAGAGTAAATAACGGCGGTTGATTTGGCGGCGAAGGCGAATCCGCCGAGCTTCCATCCGTCCTGGGCGTCGATGAAGACGGCCTCCGGGTTGAGGTTGCCGTGGACGAGGCCGTGGCTGCTGTGCAGGTACGCCAGAGCCTCGCACAGCTGCACTTCACACACACCTTCCTAGCTACTAGAGAAGTGGAATGGGGACCTGTAGGATGCCGCATTTAATCGCCGTCTCCGAGAGGAGGATGGAGTCGCAAAGGCTGGCCAGCGTCCCTCGCACTGCCTCTGTGGCAAAGGCTACCGACTCACTGCAAGTGGAGCAGATGGGGAAGAGAATTGAGGGAAGAGAGTAGAGGAAGGAAGGACTTGTTCTCCTCCAGCTCCATCTCAATGCGTAGGATGCGTGGGTGAGCGAGGTTGCCGAGGTGTCTCACGTCGGATCGCATGAGGTCGAGTAGATGTTTGCTGCGCCCTTCCGAGGAGCGACCTCGACCAGGCACTTTCACGCTTTGCTTCTTTTCGAAGAAGAACACCGTGTGCTCCTGTCAACGCCTTTCCCATTCCCATCTGTCCTGTCCATCCATTTGTACGCGTATCAGAAACTAAAAATATTATTCGCCTCAATTCGATTTATTTTTGAACTAATTCTTGGTTTCTTTTGTGCTGAATCTGATAAATGGAATGGCTCGACGTTCATGGATTTATGGTTATTATGTCTGTTTCCTTTTCAGCTGATCCAAGAATGGAGGCATTCATGAGAAAAAAATTGTGCTTTTGTATTATAAATTTAGCAAATAAATCTTCTTTTCACCAAGCTTTCTCTACCATTTCAAACCATTTTACCATTTTTTAAAGATTTTAAGTGGTTTAAACTTCAATTTAAATTTTCAATTTTAACTTGATGTTTTCTTTCATAAACTATTATAAACTACCAAGCAATGCTTTTATTCAATTCATAGGACTACTTTAAGAAAGACTGAGAAATAATTGCAATGAAAGAGCCATGATTTTTGATTAGAGGATAATAGCATGAAAGGAGAACCTTGTTAGTGGCCTTGTGCTTGGCGGAATAGAGTTTCCAGGCATGCGCTGTGGTGAGAAAACGGAAGTCAGAGTAGTAGCGGGCGATTGGGTTAGAACTTGGCTGCTTCTCGCTCCCACTACTTCCCTTCTCACCTCGCTTCACAAACATCCTCCCTTTTTCACAGCCTCCTCCTCCACATTCTTTTTTCTTTCTCAAATTGGAAGAATAAGAAATAACTTTTGAAAAAGAAGAGAAGGGCTGTGGTTATGTTTGGGACTTGAGGGGTGAGAAAGGGGCGTTGGAGGGGGTTGAAGTGCGTGGCTTTGGCAGGGCTTGAGGGCGAAGTGGGCGATAATTAGGAGGCCCTCGTTTCACAGACTGCTGAGCAGCGTTGCTGTCCTGTCAATGCAGGCGTAGAAGGGCTAGTTCCATCCCCTTCTCCTTACTTTTTACTCCCAGCACCCACCTTGCCAACAGAGGGGGAGGGGAAGGGGGGTTAGAAATGGGGGGCGAGTTCATTTTCGGCCACTAGCGCTAATCAATGAGAGCTAGAGGTGCCTATTTGCTGCCTCCTGCCCTCTGTCCTTCCTCTGCCCTCTGCCCCCTCCCTCTTCTTCCTGCTCTTTCATTCGGCTCAGCCGTCAGAGCCCGCCTATCTCTCTCTATAAAAGCGGCAGGATGGGGCAGAGGGCGAGGAGGGCTGGAAAAGGAGGGAGGGAGGCAAGAGTGTTTGCGGGTTCAAGCTGAGAGAGTGGGCTGCGGAGTGGGGTGGATATCTTGTATCCAGTCTAGAGGGGGGCTAAGGGAGTCCACTTAGGCCTCGCCCCCGCATCCAGGCTGAACGGACATCAAAGGCTTAGGAAGTGCCAATGGCCCTTGCCTAGCCTAAGGCTGGAGGGAAAAAGGGCCAATCAGTCGAGAGGCGGGTGGAAATGGCTGGACGACTTTCCTTCGCCCACCCCCGATGAGGGAAGGAAGGGAAGGGAGTCTGCTTCTTTTCTCGATCTCTCCAACGAATGTCGGAAGACTTCAAGCTTGACCTCATTTCTTCTCCACAGCTCTTCCCCCAGCCACATCGTGATCTGACGTCCAAAAGGGTTAACGTCACAACCAGCCTCTATTGTATTGGAATGCTGAATATAGCGCATGAATGTGTATAAAAAATAAGTCTTCCAATCAAAGCTCTGATATTGAAGATTGAAGATAGGAGAGAAAAAGAAAGTAGTACAAGATTGGGCAGTAAAAAAGGAGAGGGCAACGGCGGCTAAGCGATGTGATAAAAAAAGGTTAGGGCGCAATAAGAGCTGGCCATGGTGGTGGTGGGCGTTGAGAGCGGGGAAAAGGGCGAGGTGAAGGGTATTAGAGGTTTGGGCTGGAGGGATGGAGCCAAATCTAATTTGAAGCGGAGAGGCCCTTCTCCCTGTCCCCCTCCTCTGGCCCTCTAGGCCATTCCAGCTAACTTGTCACGCATCCCACCGCCTAATCTCAACCCCAGCCTTAGTTCACTGGCCCATCTTCTTGCGGACCTAGACAGGTAGTGCTGAGTAGTGCTATGAAGGTGTGAGGTGAGGACAAGAAGCCATCGATGGTAATTGAGCTTGGTGAGGGGAAGAGGGGGCAGGGAAGGCGGGCTTAAAGAGGGTTAGAAAGGCAAGCGGCTTTGCCAGCATGGAGATAAAGGAGGGCACTTTTTGCCGCCGCATACAAGCCCCGGCCTTTCTTCTTCACGCCCCCTACAAGCACCCACGCCAAACTATCTCCGCGCAGATTGAGCTGAGAGATGCAATGACACGCTTGACGGGTGGGCGCAATCACAGAAGCTGAGCAGTGGGCGCTTTGAGGAGGGCCGATGGGAGAAGGCCTCGCCGACAGGTACTGGGACAGAAGACCCAGATCAGCCCTGTGACGCTTCCCGCCTCTTCTCTCGCCAGTACCCAATCTCCAGCCTTCCAATCTACTACTCAATTTGGGAGCAAGACATGGGAAACTTATGATGGATACCTTGACAGTGAGATGATTGGGGTCTGTGTGAGTGTAGTCACGGGTGACGAGAAGCTCGCTTGAACCTGCCCAAGGGTCCTCCTCTCGACGTATCTCGGAGATGTAGTTGGCGGGCACGAAACCCTCCGCATCCGAGCCTCAATTGGGCCGCCTCCCCTCTTGCCTCATCTAGCATGGAATGGGGATGAGAGCATACCTTCAATCTGTACCCAGTACCAGTTGGGATCGTCGGCGTTAAGGAGGCGAAGGAGCTGGCCGGGCGCGATGCTGAGATCGTCAGGCTCTGCCGCCGTGAAGGGGAACTGGGCCATGTAGCGTCCCAGGGGCTCCTTCTTGAACTCCTCCTCCACCTGCTCTTCTTCCATCCAACCCTCCAGGCAAGCCATGGGGTGCAGGAAAGCTCACCTCCTGATCCTCACGCGAGGAGCCGAGGCTGGCCAGAAAGGAGCCAACGTTGCGGGCAGCCGCCGCCCCAATGGGCCGTGGTCGTCCTCCGTCTTTCCCATCCTGGACGAAAGAAGCAGGTGAAAGAAGGGTGAAAGAAGGGTCGGTGAACTGGAGAATGAAGCGGGGCTGTGTAGAGAGCAGGGACGAAGCCTTGGGAGGAGGCATGGTGGGAGGAGCCACGGCTCCCCCCGGGGGGGAGCCGGGGGGGTCCCCCCGGGGGGGAGTGAGTTCGCACCCCCCGGGGGGAGCGAGTTCACACCCCCCGGGGGGGAGCGAGTTCGCTCCCTCCCGGGGGGTGGTTCTTTTTCCTGCCCCATAGCACCCCCTTGGGTTCTTTTGCCACCTGAAATGGGAATGAATAACCCCTAAAATCACAAAAGATCTTTGGTTTTTTTTTGAGGCAACTTGCCACTGACTTTTCCTGCACCACATAGGCCATCAAGAGCAACATTGATGTTGGAAAAAGTTAGTCTCCCCAGGAAGGACTTAGAGTTCTAGTTTGTCACAGGTAAGTCCCTAACCTGAATCCTAAGGTGACACTACTGTAATTCTGCTAGAATTTGTTTTACTACCTTGAAGGCCAAACCTTTTTTTAACAAATTTATGCATTGGACAGATGGCCATTGGCAGCCGTGTTTCCTACGAAAACAAGACTCAAATTGAGACGTCCTTGGGCAAGGCGGAGCTTGCATACCTGGCTAGTTTTGTAGTAATGACCAACAAATCACAAAATTTTTTGCCTAAACTATGGAACAAAATGAAAACACAAGCAATTTTGGCCAAAATCCTAAATTATTTTGCATGATTTTGCTGCATATTTTTTGCTTGATCCGCCTATAAGGTTTTCATCGCGAAATGCGAAAATATTAGGAACTGTGACAATTGCGTTTTTCTAATTTTTTTTCGGAATTATTGATTTTTTTGACAAAATTTTAGTTCAAAATTTAAATTTTAATAAGTTTTTGTCTAGCTCCAAAATTTGTCTGGTTTTTTTTGATGATTGACAGTTTATAAGCTTTTCATGAATGAGAATTGTTTGGGATACTTCTTCAAGTAACCTATAACAAAAATAGGGCTCTCTCCAACGATCCCCCCTCAAGCAAACTACCCGATTCTAGGACAACTCGGTACGGGGATAACTCGGTACTGAGGATAACTCGGTACGAGGACAGCTCGGTACTTACGATAACTTGGTACTGAGGATAACTCGGTATGGGGATAACTTGGTACCTGGTACGACTCCAATTATCCCCCCTCATTACTCCAATTATGATATCCTCATGATATCCGGCTCCAATTACCCCCCCCCCCCCTCATGACTCCAAATATCCCCCCTCATGATATCCGGCTCCAATTGTCCCCCCCTCATTATATCCGGCTCCAATTATCCCCCCCCTCATGAAAGCCAAGGGGGGGACCAACCAAGGGGGGGACCCCCCCCATCAAACCCCCCCCCCCCCATTAATTTTTCCCCCAAAAGATTTTACCTCCCACACACACCCTGCGCTAAATTTGGTTAAAATTTTTGAAAATAGGTTAAATTGTGTCTTGGGGGGGGGGGAAACTAGGCGTCAAAATCGACGACTAGTTCCCCCCCCAAGAGTTTTGACGACTAGTTCCCCCCCCCCCCCAAGACAAAAATTTCCTTGTTTAGACTGCCATATCAACTATGGGCTGCATTACCGCAGGGTGTGTGGGTATAGGTAAAATCTTGGGGGGGGGGACTTTGATTAGGGGGGGAAACTTTCTTGGGGGGAAACCTCTTGGGGGGGGGGGAAATCCCATGGGGGGGAAACTAGGTGTCAGCCAAAAATAGTACCAATGGAAAGCTGAAACAATTTGCCAGAACAATATATACTTATGCAACTTCAATTTTGCTTTTGATGGCTTATGTGGTGCAGGAAAAGTCAGTGGCAAGTTGCTTCAGAAACAAACCAAAGATCTTTTGTGATTTTAGGTGTTGTTCATTCCCATTTCATGGGGAAAAAGAACCCAAGGGGGTGCTATGGGGCAGGAAAAAGACCCACCCCCCGGGAGGGAGCGAACTCGCTCCCCCCCGGGGGGTGTGAACTCGCTCACCCCGGGGGGGTGCGAACTCACTCCCCCCCGGGGGGACCCCCCCGGCTCCCCCCCGGGGGGAGCCGTGGCTCCTCCCACCATTCCTGCGTGGGAGTGTGGCTGAGAAGGCTTGGCGACGAAGAGCCAGTCCTCCTCCTGGTAGAGAGCCAGCAGCTCCTCTCCCGCCTCCATCCCCACCTCGTCGTCCACCGTCGGATCGAACCTCCGCCGGGCCACCACCCGCGTGTACGGCTTCACTGGTCCATCTGCCCTCTTCCCCCCTCCTTTCTTTTTTCTTCTCTCCCCCCTCCTTTTAGTGCCCATTGCTTTGATAAACAAAGTATTATCGCTTGTCCCCAGTAAGTGCGCAGAATAGGACCTACTCAGGCTTCTGATGTTTCACAACCTTAACGTTCAATAAATACGAGTTGTTAATTAGTTAGTGTAAGGCTCGCAAAGCAACCTACCTTACCATCCGTTGGCTAAAGAGTAGACCCGTTCCAGGCTTGGCCGTGGCTTCTGTCATGGCATTTAAGTCTATCTGGTTGTTCGGGGTTCCCCCTACCATCCGTTGGCGATGGGGGAATGCGTATTCCCTGTGAGAGTAGGTGGTCATCAGTGAGGCGGTGGAGGGGATAGAACCGAAACCACAGGTGTTAGACCGTCCTGCGGTCCGCCTTCAGGGACTGAAACATGTCCCGCGAGCCTTTTGCTTCTCTTTTTCTCGTTTTTGCAAACAAGTATAATGGCACAAAGTGAAATATGTGACCGTGAAAGAAACAACAGTTACAATTTATTTTCACAATTTATTTTCTGGTCAAAAAGTCTGGTTCATTAACCATTTCTGGTGTTTGCATGCATGAAAGTTTGCCACTCAACAGTTTGCGACTGCCATATATAATAACCACAGACAAAAAGTGAATGACTTGTAAGGACCGCGAAGCGCTTCTCGATTAAAAATTGGCAACTATTACATACGTAGAAATTGTGGTAATAAATTAAATTTTACAATTTTTTGTCCAAAATTTTAATAATTATCGAACAGTCTTCCATCTCTTCCTACAAATAGAATGACAGAAAGGAGATTATTTGTGGAAAGAGGACAGGTGTTGATGATAGGGTGGGGATGAAAAAGTGGGCACTCTGAATGTAACAAAGGGGATGGTTGGGGGCTGGGAGGAGAGTGGAGGAAAGGGTAATGTGCGCAATTGGGCGGGCGTTAAGGGCGCTGAGGGGGTTGAGTGAGGGCGAGGATGCAGAGAGGATGTGGTTCCATAATGGGAGCGTAGGTAGAGGGTAGAGCGCAGTGCAGAGCGTAGAGGTGGCAGCCGGACTGGAGAGTTTTAGGGAGGGGATTTCCCGCAGTGCATAGAGAGGCACCCTCAGCGCCCCTCTCCTCGCCCTCCCCAAAGGCTCTCCACTCTCCCGAGACTCTCTGGCCACCCGCTGCTGGTGTTTGGAGAGCGGACATTTGTGTGTACCCAGCAGACACAACACCCACCACCCACCAGCTCAGCCTATCCCATCGCTGCTATGGCTTTATTCTGCCCCATCTTTCCGCACCGCTATCGGCTTAAGAAACGACAAAAAGGTCTCCTGTCCCACCAGCCTAGTCTCGTGATCAGCCAAAGCGGTGGGTTCAGATGCGAGCAGTTCGTCGGATCGTGGAGTGCTGGGGGCGGATGAGAGGTCGGAGGAGAGGGCAGATGGACCAGTGAAGCCGTACACGCGGGTGGTGGCCCGGCGGAGGTTCGAGCCGACGGTGGACGACGAGGTGGGGATGGAGGCGGGAGAGGAGCTCCTGGCTCTCTACCAGGAGGAGGACTGGCTCTTCGTCGCCAAGCCTTCTCAGCCACACTCCCAAGCAGGAATGGTGGGAGGAGCCACGGCTCCCCCCGGGGGGGAGCCGGGGGGGTCCCCCCGGGGGGGAGTGAGTTCGCACCCCCCCGGGGTGAGCGAGTTCACACCCCCCGGGGGGGGAGCGAGTTCGCTCCCTCCCGGGGGGTGGGTCTTTTTCCTGCCCCATAGCACCCCCTTGGGTTCTTTTTCCCCATGAAATGGGAATGAACAACACCTAAAATCACAAAAGATCTTTGGTTTGTTTCTGAAGCAACTTGCCACTGACTTTTCCTGCACCACATAAGCCATCAAAAGCAAAATTGAAGTTGCATAAGTATATATTGTTCTGGCAAATTGTTTCAGCTTTCCATTGGTACTATTTTTGGCTGACACCTAGTTTCACCCACATGTGATTTCACCCCCCCCCCAAGAGGTTTCCCCCCAAGAAAGTTTCCCCCCCAAATCAAAGTCCCCCCCCCAAGAATATACCAATACCCACACACCCTGCGGGAAAGCAGCCCATAGTATAAATGGCAGTCAAAACAAGGACAATTTTGACGTGGGGGGGGGGGGGGGGAAACTAGTCGTAAAACTCTTGGGGGGGGAACTAGTCGTCGATTTTGACGCCTAGTTTCCCCCCCCCAAGACTCAATTTCACCTATTTTCAACTAGTTTCACCAAATTTAGCGCAGGGTGTGTGTGTAGGTAAAATCTTGAGGGGGAAAACTTCATGGGGGGGGGGGGGCTTTCATGGGGGGGTCCCCCCCTTGGTTGGTCCCCCCCTTGGCTTTCATGAGGGGGGGATAATTGGAGCCGGATATCATGGGGGGGGGACATTGGAGCCGGATATCATGGGGGGGATATTTGGAGTCATGGGGGGGGGGGGGGGTAATTGGAGCCGGATATCATGAGGATATCATAATTGGAGTAATGAGGGGGGATAATTGGAGTCGTACAGGTACCAAGTTATCCCCATACCGAGTTATCCTCAGTACCAAGTTATCGTAAGTACCGAGCTGTCCTCGTACCGAGTTATCCTCAGTACCGAGTTATCCCCTACCGAGTTTCCTAGAATCGGGTAGTTTGCTTGAGGGGGGGATCGTTGGAGAGAGCCCTATTTTTGTTATAGGTTACTTGAAGAAGTATCCCAAACAATTCTCATTCATGAAAAGCTTATAAACTGTCAATCATCAAAAAAAACCAGACAAATTTTGGAGCTAGACAAAAACTTATTAAAATTTAAATTTTGAACTAAAATTTTGTCAAAAAAAATCAATAATTCCGAAAAAAAAATTAGAAAAACGCAATTGTCACAGTTCCTAATATTTTCGCATTTCGCGATGAAAACCTTATAGGCGGATCAAGCAAAAAATAGAGCAAAACAGAAAATAATAGATTTTGCCAAAAGCTTGTGTTTTCTTTTGTTCCTATTTAGCAAAAAATTTGATTTGTTGTCATCTAAACTAGCCAGTAGCAAGCTCCGCCTGCCAGACGTCTCAATGAGTCTTGTTTTCGTAGAAACACGGCTGCCATGGCCATCTGTCCATGCATAAATTTAAAAAAGTTTGCCTCAAGGTAGTAAACAAATTCTAGCAGAATACAGTATGTCACCTTAGATTAGTTAGGATTTGTGACAAAAGAACTGGTTGGGGCGGCCCAAGGCTTCGTCCCTGCTCTCTACACAGCCCCGCTTCATTCTCCAGTTCACCGACCCTTCTTTCACCCTTCTTTCACCTGCTTCTTTCGTCCAGGATGGGAAGGATGGAGGACGACCACGGCCCATTGGGGCGGCGGCTGCCCGCAACGTTGGCTCCTTTCTGGCCAGCCTGGGCTCCTCGCGTGAGGATGAGGAGGTGAGCTTTCCTGCACCCCATGGCTGGCCTGGAGGGTTGGATGGAAGAGGAGCAGGTGGAGGAGGAATTCAAGAAGGAGCCCCTGGGGCGCTACATGGCTCAGTTCCCCTTCACGGCGGCTGAACCTGACGATCTCAGCATCGCACCCGGCCAGCTCCTTCGCCTCCTCAACGCCGACGACCCCAATTGGTACTGGGTACAGATTGAAGGTTTGCTCTCATCCCCATTCCATGCTAGATAGGGCAGGAGGTGAGGCGGCCCAATTGAGGCTCGGATGCGGAGGGTTTCGTGCCCGCCAATTACATCTCCCAGATCCGTCGAGAGGAGGACCCTTGGGCAGGTTCAAGCGAGCTTCTCGTCACCCGCGACTACACTCACACAGACCCCAATCATCTCACTGTTAAGGTATCCACCATAAGTTTCCCATGTCTTGCTCCCAAATTGAGTAGTGGATTGGAAGGCAGGAGATTGGGTACTGGGGAGAGAAGAGGCGGGAAGCGTGACGGGGCTGATCTGGTCCTTCTGTCCCCGTACAGGTCGGCGAGGCCTCCTCCCATCGGCCCTCCTCAAAGCGCCTACTGCTCAGCTTCTGTGATTGCGTCAAGCGTGTCTTTGCATCTGTCAGCTTAATCTGCGCGGAGATAGTTAGGCATGGGTGCTTGTACGGGGCGTGAAGGAGAAGAGCTTGTATGCGGCGGCAAAAAGTGCCCTCCTTTATCTCCATGCCGGCAGCCTGTCGCCGTAGGAGGGGAGGAAGGCTGCTGGCAAAGCCGCTTGCCTTTCCAACCCTCTTTAAGTCCGCCTTCCCTACCCCTCTTCCCCTCACCAACCTCAATTACCATGGATGGCTTCTTCTCCTCACCTCACACCTTCATAGCACTACTCAGCACTACCTGTCCAGGTCCGCAAGGCCAACTAAGGCTGGGGTTAAGATTAGGCGGTGGGATGCGTGACAAGTTAGCTGGAATGGCCAGAGGAGGGGGACAGGGAGAAGGGCCTCTCCGCTTCAAATTAGATTTGGCTCCATCCCTCCAGCCCAAACCTCTAATACCCTTCACCTCGCCCTTTTCCCCGCTCTCAACGCCCACCACCACCATGGCCAGCTCTGCTCTTATTGCGCCCTAACCTTTTTTTATCACATCGCTTAGCCGCCTTTGCCCTCTCCTTTTTTACTGCCCAATCTTGTACAACTTTCTTTTTCCCTATCTTCAATCCAATATCATAGCTTTGCTTAGAAGACTATTTTTTATCCACATTCATGCGCTATATTCAGCATTCCATGACAATAGAGGCTGGTTGTGACGTTAACTCTTTTGGACGTCAGATCACGATGTGGCTGGGGGAAGAGCTGTGGAGAAGAAATGAGGTCAAGCTTGAAGTCTTCCGACATTCGTTGGAGAGATGGGGAAAAGAAGCAGACTCCCTTCCCTTCCTTCCCTCATCGGGGGTGGGCGAAGGAAAGTCGTCCAGCCATTTCCACCCGCCTCTCGACTGATTGGCCCTTTTTCCCTCCAGCCTTAGGCTAGGCAAGGGCCATTGGCACTTCCTAAGCCTTTGATGTCCGTTCAGCCTGGATGCGGGGGCGAAGCCTAAGTGGACTCCCTTAGCCCCCCTCCCCTAGGCTGGACTGGATACAAGATATCCACCCCACTCGGCAGCCCACTCTCTCAGCTTGAACCCGCAAACACTCTTGCCTCCCTCCCTCCTTTTCCAGCCCTCCTCGCCCTCTGCCCCATCCCGCCGCTTTTAGTAGAGAGATAGGCGGGCTCTGACGGCTGAGCCGAATGAAAAGAGCAGGAAGTAGAGGGAGGGCAGAGGAAGGACAGAGGGCAGGAGGCAGCAAATAGGCACCTCTAGCCCTCATTGATTAACGCTAGTGGCCGAAAATGAACTTGCCCCCCATTTCTAACCCCATTCCCCTCCCCCTCTGTTGGCAAGGTGGGTGCTGGGAGTAAAAAGTAAGGAGAAGGGATGGAACTAGCCCTTCTACGCCTGCATTGACAGGACAGCAACGCTGCTCAGCAGTCTGTGAAACGAGGGCCTCCTAATTATCGCCCACTTCGCCCTCAAGCCCTGCCAAAGCCACGCACTTCAACCACCCTCCAACGCCCCTTTCTCACCCCTCAAGTCCCAAGCATCCCCACAGCCCTTCTTTTCTTTTTCGACTTATTTCTTATTTTTCCAATTTGAGAAAGAAAAAAGAATGTGGAGGAGGAGGCTGTGAAAGAGGGAGGATGTTTGTGAAGCGAGGTGAGAAGGGAAGTAGTGGGAGCGAGAAGCAGCCGAGTTCGAACCCAATCGCCCGCTACTACTCTGACTTTCGTTTTCTCACCACAGCGCATGCCTGGAAACTCTATTCCGCCAAGCACAAGGCCACTAATAAGGTTCTCCTTTCATGCTATTATCCTCTGATCAATAATCATGGCTCTTTCATTCCAATTTTTCCCGTCTTTCTTGAAGTAGTCCTATGAATTGAATGAAAGCATTGCTTGGTAGTTTATAATAGTTTATGAAAGAAAACATAAAGTTAAAATTGAATTAAAAGTTACATCCACTAAATAGTAGAGAAAGCTCGGTGAAATTAAGATTTATTTGCTAAATTTATAATACAAAAGCGCAATTTTTTCTCGTAAATGCATCCATTCTTGGATCAGCTGAAAAGGAAACAGATAAAATATCCATAAATATAGGAACGTCGAGCAATTCCATTTATCAAATTCAGCACAAAAGAAATCAAGAATTAGTGCATAAATAAATCTAACTGAAGCGCATAATATTTTTAGTTTATGATATGCGTGCAAATGGAAAAGGGTTAACAGGAGCACACGGTCTTCTTCTTCGAAAAGAAGCAAAGCGTGAAAGTGCCTGGTCGAGGTCGCTCCTCAGAAGGGCGCAGCAAACATCTACTCGATCTCATGCGCTCCGATGTCAGACACCTAGGCAACCTCGCTCACCCACGCATACTACGCATTGAGATGGAGCTGGAGGAGAACAAGTCCTTCCTTCCTTCCTTCCTTCCTTCCTTCCTTCCTTCCTTCCTTCCTTCCTCTACTCTCTTCCCTCAATTCTCTTTCCCATCTGCTCCACTTGCAGTGAGTCGGTAGCTTTTGCCACAGAGGCAGTGCGTGGGACGCTGGCCAGCCTTTGCGACTCCATCCTCCTCTCGGAGACGGAGATTAAATGCGGCATCTTACAGGTCCCCATTCTACTTCTCTAGTAGCTAGGAAGGTGTGTGTGAA
Organism: Ptycholaimellus sp. GST1_10; assembly: GCA_030248095.1. Lineage (NCBI taxonomy): Eukaryota > Metazoa > Nematoda > Chromadorea > Chromadorida > Chromadoridae > Ptycholaimellus > Ptycholaimellus sp. GST1_10. Next base: position 2,952 of record JASANA010012521.1, on the reverse strand, counting down.
GTGCAGCTGTGCGAGGCTCTGGCGTACCTGCACAGCAGCCACGGCCTCGTCCACGGCAACCTCAACCCGGAGGCCGTATTCATCGACGCCCAGGACGGATGGAAACTCGGCGGATTCGCCTTTGCCGCCAAATCAACCGCCGTTATTTACTCTTCCCCTCACCTCACCCCTTTTTTTCCCTCTCCCTCTCCCTCATCTCACCCTACACTGCCAATGCAGTCCTGGCAAATCTGCAGCGGAGTAAGTTGACCTCGGCCTCCTCCTCATCTCCTTTTTATTTCGGTCTATAAATTTCTGGAGAGCATGCCGCGGGTGTTTAGCTTTTTGAGCTAGACTAATTGCTGGCTGGGCAAGGAAGAGTGTGTAAAAGTGCAGGGGAGTGGGTGGACGGGTGGCTTGGACCCGGTGGTTCAGCCGGCACTGGATTTCCTGGCACCGGAGCGACTGGGCAAGGAGGTCAGTTTCGGACCACCAGCCGACATCTTCAGTCTCGCCCTCCTTCTCCTCTTCCTCCTACTACCCACCACCGAGCCTCTCATCCATGCCGAGAACTCCACCAAGCTCTACCAGGCACCCATTTACCCTCATCTGGCACTGAGTAGGATGAGGGTGGGGATTTGAGGAGCAGCTGGAGGAGCTGGAAGGGCGCCTGCGTCAGCTGAAGGCGGACTTTGCCAGCGGACTGAAGGAGGCCCTGAGCAAGATGCTCAAGCGCGACACCCGCAAACGACCGCCCGCCCAGCTATTTATGATGGTCTGCGCAGGAGGACGCTGGGAGGTGTTGGGGAAGATGAAGGCTAGGTTCCAGATCAAATACTTTGACGAGCCCGTAGTGGCTTGTCTTCGCCAACTGCATGACCTCCACAACATGGACACCGTGGACAAGACCCAGATCATTGCTCACACTCTACCCGCCAACCTTCCCAGAATGCCACAGGTTGCCTTGGAGGCAAAGAAGTCATATCTCATAAGAAGTTAAAGTGGAGCAGCGTTGAGGACCTGTGGGGCAGAACGGTGCTGCCGATACTGTCGCAGGAGGTGGCCCGGTGTCCAGAGATGAGCACTGTCCTCCTAGTTCCTCTGCTCCTCCTCCTCCACCACGCCTCCGACCCTCTCCTCCCCGACATCCTCCCACTCGTCTCCAACATCATCCTCAAGCACAACGAAGCCACCGTCAACATTCTGCCCTGCTTCTCAACTCCCTTCCCACTGCTCCCCTTTTGAGATGCAAACGGAGATTCTGGAAAGCATGCCCTGGTTGCTAACGAGAGGCAGCAACACTCGGGTGAAGGAGAAGAGTCTTCAGATTGCCCTGGACGCCCTCCATCCTCAGTCACCAGCCCATCATCGCGTAGCCCACCAATCTCACTCACCTACCCTCTCCAATCCCTCTCTCCACCTAGCTGGCGGCACTACGTAGCTTGAGCATGGTGAAGAACGAAATGTCGGGGGCCTTCGTGCATGGCAGACTGAAGGCCGCCTTCGAAGCTTTGCTAACCGGCATCTCCCTTTCATCTGAGGCATTTACTTTGCTCCTCTTCCTCCTCCAGCTTATTGAGAAAGGCAGACTTTGGCAGGAGCAGCAAGCTCTGATCAAGTGCGTCTCCGTCCTTCGTGACCTGTTCACCCTGAGCGACGTTCTGCAGCTGGTGCAGAAGATGAACGGCCTTCAGCCACAGGCCGGCTCCTCATTGGCCAGTCTGCATTTGCCCTTACACCGACAGGGCAGGGATCTCTAGCCCTTCCGCCCTGGTTCCAGAACTGATCGGGGAGATGGTAAGCGACGCCGGAGGTTGGGGACTGACGGACGCGGATGTGGCCGCCACTCTCCTACCCGCCCTCTGCCCTCTCCTCGCTAACTCATCCGCCACTGCACTACAGGCTCTCCAGTCCTTCAAAACTGCTAAATCATCTATGACTACCACTACAGATCATGGAGGCAGCCAACGTGTGCCATCAGTGCCTGAGCTTCATCGAAAGCCACCGCTGCGCCATGCTGAAACATTCTCCGAGGTCCTCTCCAGCAACTATTCCTTCTTTCAAATACCACCTGCTCCTGTGAAATGAATCCCTTTGCAGCGACTCTTCCCAATTGGCTTTCTCAGAGTGAGTGGCTCAGGCGATCAATAGCTAGTGCAGGATTTCTTTGTGCCGCAACTGTTCCATCTGCTGTCCATTCCTTAGTTACCAACAGTCCTATCAAAAAGAAACCTCGTTTTTGCTGCCTCCAACTATCCCTTTTTGCCCATTCTAATTTACCCCAGTCTGGATTTTGCTGTTTAGCGAGGAAGAAAAATGATTCGCTGTCCAGTTGAAGCTAGAGTGATTTGAGTGGGTTGTTATGGCAAAGTGAAAGAGAGGATATGACTGCAGGAACAGTACAGTGCCGCAGCTGCTGGTCACAACGACGACGCCGGTGCAAGAAGCTTCGATGGGGGAGAGCAGGGAGGAGGATCTGTTGAGCATTCTTATGGGCTCCGGAGTACGACGCAAGTCCCAGTCTGCCGGTTCTGTCGCCAGTAAGCCCTTCCTTCGCCTATCAATCTGCTTTCCTCCTCCTACGGAGCAGTCAGCCATCAGAGCCTTATGCTGCTGAAGCATTCATGTAATGAGGCAACAGGTAGCTCTGATACCAGCCACGATGACGGTAACGCCCAATGCCATCTATACGTTGTAGCCCCAATGCAGACCCCCCACCCCATACATCACAACACCACCAGAGTTCCAGTTGCACCACATGCAGGCTGTTGGCCAGTATTTCGATGCAAAATGCATGCCACGTCAAAGTGTATTTTTCGTTAAATTAAGAGTGTCTGGTTGTTTGAGCGACAGAGCGGAGGCATAGCGCATTTCCGGACACTCCGACGGCGCGGAGTCCCCGTCTGAGCTCTCCCAGGAGGTCGGCGGATACACTGAATGCTCTCTCTCCAAATACCCTTCGTCGCCACTCCT
>JASANA010012519.1:0-11977 GCA_030248095.1 Ptycholaimellus sp. GST1_10 | reverse complement strand
GTCCCTCTGCTGGCTTCTAAGTACCCTGAGCCCGTCAGATGGGCGATATTTGAGTCCTTTACTAAAGAGAGTTGAAAGATGAGTGTTTATCCATGTCAGGTCCCCTGTTCAGGATGTGACCGTTAACCTTGTAGTCCGAATGAAGTTTTCCGCATCTGCACTTTGATTCTGTTATTTTGCGTAGTTTTGTCATGTCAAGCGTCTTGAGGAATTTGCTATAGTTAAGTGCTGTACTACCAAGTTGGTCGGGTAGTCCCCATGTTACTCTTGTGTCTTCGATTTCTTTTCTTAAGCTCGATGGTGTAAGTCTTTTTGCCTTCACTGTTTGTCAAGCAATTCTGCCTCTTTGCAGCCACCCTGGACTGCTGAATGGGGCGTCCAGTATCAAGCTTTAGAATGGAGATCCAGTTCCTTGGCATGATACAACGTCAGGAGCCTTCACCACCACCTGCACAAGCTGAGCTGGTGTTGGACCTGGAGCTTATGATCCTCCAACCCCTGAGCCCACCTCCTCCACCTGCTCCACCGGCCATGGTGCCCGCCCCGCCACTCGCCGCAGAGCAGGCGGCAACAGTTCAACAGCAGCCACCCCCTTTCACCAAGGAGTCAGCCCCGCCGGGTGCCGAGGAGCAGCGGCGCGCCATGCCTGGGGAGGCTGCTCTTCTAGGAGTCGGATGAGGTTCGCCAGGCAGCGGGCGCTGGTAGCTTTGGAACTCCAGGATGGGTGATGGGGTCATTTTGGAGGAGACCGATCCAGTGGAGGATGCCAGGGTCCACTTCCCAATGGACTCTTGCTGCAGAGCCATGCCATTTATGGTCTAGATGCAATGCTGTTTCAGCGCCATAGGCGACAACTATGAGGAATAAACCCCATGCAGACCAAAAGAGGAAGTACTAACCTTGTGCTGATTAGAGTTTGCTTGTCTATGCTAGCTTCAAGTATGTTCAGATGACACTGTTCGTTTATGTGGGACACCATTTGACTAAATGTGTTTATTGTAACCCAACAACAACAACAACAACATAAGAGACATGCGAAATAGAATAACAGCCCCCAGACAATGCCTCATCCATGGGCCAGGAAACAGAATGAAGAGTAGCCATGTTTTCAATAGATGGAAATAAAACATCTTCAAACTTCCAGTTACTGGACTCCATTGGAAGATGCAGAGGTGCTGAGGAGACTGGCACTGTCGGTACTCCGCGGGCGGTTGAGTCCAGCAACCAGGCTGGGATCATTTCGGAGTAAGTTTAATTATTCCATGATATTATGTAATTTGAATATTGTTTGAGGGATAGCACTGGAAGAGACGGAGTTTGAGTGCTTCACTTGCCGGCTCTACTTCGTCAAACGGAATGCCTGCTTCGAGCATGAGAAGCTCCATGTGCAACAGCAGGAGGAGCCGGTGGTGCTGGCTTGGGCCGAGTGGCAAGCTCTGGAGCTGGAATACAACATCCAGCCTGCACTCCCCATCGTCCCGATTGTGCAGGTTCAATCAGTTATCCTATGGGTATAAAATTGCTAGACTTTGGCAGCTGCCGCCTGCACCACCAGCTGAGGAGCCTGTGGTGGAAGCTGAGGAGGAAGTTCAATTCCTCGGCATCGTAGATCATCAGGCCCCAGCTCCAGCACCTGCACAAGGGGAGCTGGGGTTGGATCCGGATCTCATGCTCCTCCTTCCCCCAAGCCCGCCTCCTCCACCTCCTCCGCTCCCGCTGCCTCCCCCACCCTCGCAGCCTCCGCCGCCCCGGCTGCCTCGTCCGCCCCAGCCACCTATTCCCGCTCCCGCCGCCTATTCCGCTCCCGCCACCCCCTCCGCCTACACTGCAGCTGCTAGGCACCATCGTCTTAAGGCGGTCACCTTCCCCGCCTCCGCATGGATCAGCTTCCCCACCTCAGGTGTCCTCTTCACTTCCCCAACACCCAGGCACCACGTTTTTCCAGAACCCATCTTCCCCAGTTCAGCCCGAGCTACACTCCCCCGCCTCCAGTCCCTTGTTGGCGAGTCCAGCTTCGTTTCTGCATCTGCAACTGAAGAGCCCAGAGTCCACTCCACCAGTCACTCAATATTTTATTTCGCAACTAGCCCCAGGCAAAAGTTGTCTTTAAATTGGAGGCAGACCTGTCGAGGAGCCGATTGCCAACTGGAGACTTCGACGAGAAACAGGAGGAGCTAGTCAGTGTTAATTTTTTGAAATGACTATTTTATGGGATCTGATTAAATAAAGCAGGACCAAGGTGCATCCGTGTCTTCCGTCCCATCAAGTGCCCAGCTGCCAGAAAAGCAGCAGCCAGGGCCTTCGCGTGCACGTAGAGTGCCACTCTCATTCTTTCCCCCCACCACCCTAGGCATGCGAGCGTACCTTGACCAGCTAGATATGTTGGAGGCCCAGGGCCACAATGTTTGGCTACTATAGTCCGGCTCTTGCCTTCCATCTACCCCGGGCCTAGCCTGGGGGTAGGTGGAAGGCTGAGAGGCGGAGTGTATTGTCCTAGGGCGCGACAGCGCCCTAGTTATGAATGGGTGATCGAGTTTTTTGGTCTTTCATGTCCCGAGTTTGAGTACCTCATGTATTGGTTGAATCCTAGGACATATATATAGACTAGAGACATATATATATGGACTAGAGCTCTCGATTGAGGTCTGTAGCACCAAAAGGAAAAGGAAAGTAAACATGCTAAACACACTCAAACATAAGGAACAACGCACGATAACTTCCACAAAAAGAATCGCACCAAAACTAGCTGCAGCAATCTCCTGCTGAATAGTTTCATTCCTTTCTTTTAGTGCGTCTTTTGCCAATAGGTGTTTAAGATCCGTAAGTTGTTTGGAGAGATGTTCTCTTTGAACTTTGAAGTCACGTAGTTTGTGGTTTCGTGTTTCCCGTTCTGCTTTTTTGGACCCATTTTTGTCTGATGGCATCATTCCTGTTTGTTTTAATGCGAAGTCCTTTGGGGATCAGGTCGTTGGCTTTGCAGGCCGAAAGGAATTTTATATGAGATTCCACTGCAGCTAGTTTTCGTGCGATTCTTTTTGTGGTAGTTATTGTGTGTTGTTCCTTATGTTTGAGTGTGTTTAGCATGTTTACTTTCCTTTTCCTTTTGGTGCTACAGACCTCAATCGAGAGCTCTAGTCCATATATATATGTCTCTAGTCTATATATATGTCCTAGGATTCAACCAATACATGAGGTACTCAAACTCGGGACATGAAAGACCAAAAAACTCGATCACCCATTCATAACTAGGGCGCTGTCGCGCCCTAGGACAATACACTCCGCCTCTCAGCCTTCCACCTACCCCCAGGCTAGGCCCGGGGTAGATGGAAGGCAAGAGCCGGACTATAGTAGCCAAACATTGTGGCCCTGGGCCTCCAACATATCTAGCTGGTCAAGGTACGCTCGCATGCCTAGGGTGGTGGGGGGAAAGAATGAGAGTGGCACTCTACGTGCACGCGAAGGCCCTGGCTGCTGCTTTTCTGGCAGCTGGGCACTTGATGGGACGGAAGACACGGATGCACCTTGGTCCTGCTTTATTTAATCAGATCCCATAAAATAGTCATTTCAAAAATTAACACTGACTAGCTCCTCCTGTTTCTCGTCGAAGTCTCCAGTTGGCAATCGGCTCCTCGACAGGTCTGCCTCCAATTTAAAGACAACTTTTGCCTGGGGGGCTAGTTGCGAAATAAAATATTGAGTGACTGGTGGAGTGGACTCTGGGCTCTTCAGTTGCAGATGCAGAAACGAAGCTGGACTCGCCAACAAGGGACTGGAGGCGGGGGAGTGTAGCTCGGGCTGAACTGGGGAAGATGGGTTCTGGAAAAACGTGGTGCCTGGGTGTTGGGGAAGTGAAGAGGACACCTGAGGTGGGGAAGCTGATCCATGCGGAGGCGGGGAAGGTGACCGCCTTAAGACGATGGTGCCTAGCAGCTGCAGTGTAGGCGGAGGGGGTGGCGGGAGCGGAATAGGCGGCGGGAGCGGAATAGGTGGCAGGGGCGGACGAGGCAGCAGGGGCGGAGGAGGCTGCGAGGGTGGGGGAGGCAGCGGGAGCGGAGGAGGTGGAGGAGGCGGGCTTGGGGGAAGGAGGAGCATGAGATCCGGATCCAACCCCAGCTCCCCTTGTGCAGGTGCTGGAGCTGGGGCCTTATGATCTACGATGCCGAGGAATTGAACTTCCTCCTCAGCTTCCACCACAGGCTCCTCAGCTGGTGGTGCAGGCGGCAGCTGCCAAAGTCTAGCAATTTTTATACCCATAGGATAACTGATTGAACCTGCATAATCGGGAGGACGGGGAGTGTGGGCTGGACGTTGTATTCCAGCTCCAGAGCTTGCCGCTCTGCCCAAGCCAGCACCACCGGCTCCTCCTGCTGTTGCACATGGAGCTTCTCATGCTCGAAGCAGGCATTCCGTTTGACGAAGTAGAGCCAGCAAGTGAAGCACTCAAACTCCGTCTCTTCCAGCACTATCCCTCAAACAATATTCAAATTACACAATTGTGATGGAATAATTAAACTTACTCCCGAAATGATCCCCAGCCTGGGTCCTGGACTCAACCGCCCGCGGAGTACCCGGACAGTGCCAGTCTCCCTCAGCAGACCTCTCCATCTTCCAATGGAGTCCAGTAACTGGAAGTTTGAAGATGTTTTATTTCCATCTATTGAAAAACATGGCTACTCTTCATTCTGTTTCCTGGCCCATGGATGAGGCATTGTCTGGGGGTTGTTATTCTATTTCGCATGTCTCTTATGTTGTTGTTGTTGTTGTTGGGTTACAATAAACACATTTAGTCAAATGGTGTCCCACATAAACGAACAGTGTCATCTGAACATACTTGAAGTTAACATGACAAGCAAACTCTAATCAGAGCAACGTTGCAGTACTTCCTCTTTTGGATTTCCATGGGGTTTATTCCTCATAGTTGTCGCCTATGGCGCTGAAGAACAGCATTGCATCTAGACCATAAATGGCATGGCTCTGCAGCAAGAGTCCATTGGGAAGTGGACCCTGGCATCCTCCACTGGATCGGTCTCCTCCAAAATGACCCCATCACCCATCCTGGAGTTCCAAAGCTACCAGCGCCCGCTGCCTGGCGAACCTCATCCGACTCCTAGAAGAGCAGCCTCCCCAGGCATGGCGCGCCGCTGCTCCTCGGCACCCGGCGGGGCTGACTCCTTGGTGAAAGGGGGTGGCTGCTGTTGAACTGTTGCCGCCTGCTCTGCGGCGAGTGGCGGGGCGGGCACCATGGCCGGTGGAGCAGGTGGAGGAGGTGGGCTCAGGGGTTGGAGGATCATAAGCTCCAGGTCCAACACCAGCTCAGCTTGTGCAGGTGGTGGTGAAGGCTCCTGACGTTGTATCATGCCAAGGAACTGGATCTCCATTCTAAAGCTTGATACTGGACGCCCCATTCAGCAGTCCAGGGTGGCTGCAAAGAGGCAGAATTGCTTGACAAACAGTGAAGGCAAAAAGACTTACACCATCGAGCTTAAGAAAAGCTGCTTCGGTTTAGATCCAAGAGCTAACACAAAGTAACAAACTCAAACATTGCATCATTCTAAAAACTTTCAACCATGAAAAACTCAAGCTGAAAAGCTCAAGCGTTCTCTCAAGCTGAGAGAAACTGTAGCGGGATGGGATGGTCAGGCTAAAGCTAGTGCAATAGAGAAATGTGCAGATGATATTCTACGCATAAAAAAATTCTTCTGCTCCTCATTTTCGCTTGCCCCATTCACTTCACTGCAAGTTGCCGCTAGCAAAGTTGAGATTGTAGTGAATTGGGCAAAGAGTAAAATGATTCTTCAAGTGGCCCACGATCAGCACAAGACAAAGTTCTGCCACTCTGCACCTCTCAACTCATTCAACCGGTTAGCCACCCACACCGTTCCATGCATTGCTTATCAGGAGCCACTCATTGTAGGCAAAGCCCGTCTGTGCTCATCGTTGCCGATAGCCAGATGTGGGGAGTGGATGCAGAGAGTGTCACCGGCGCCCCCTGCCCTTGGCTACTGGTGTGCATGCATGGAGCTGGGATAGAGCACCTGAAGTCACTGATCGCATTTGCCGAAACCGTTAGCACATTATGCCATATTGTAGCAGATAAATTGGCGGAAAAACCCTTTTTGTAGAAGGTCAAGCTGGCAAACATCACGCACATGGTGGTGCAGTTGGGCTGCAACAATGTCTGCCCCCGTTTCGAGATGGTCAACTCCAGCTGGATCGCTGGCTACCAGTGGGCCAATGCCGTGGTTTGTTCTTTTTTATTTGGCCTTATTCCTCATTCCTAGTGCTATGGCCAGTGGAAAAGGAGGAGAGAGATTGCAGGCGGGCTGTGCCAATGACCTGGCCAAGGAGTACGCACTGCAAGTGTCCATCCTGGCGCCAACTCCACGCCTCGTTGTCAGCTCCAACCCCCTCGCCTACATCCTGGAGGTTCTTCCTCTATTTCCAATTCATCCTCTCCATCTGGTCATGTATTGCCTGAGTTTGAGGTGTTCTGGGAGCAACAGCGGGCAGAGTACGAGCTGGTGCTCAGCCTGCTGAGCCAGAAGCTGGGCTCTGGCTTCACGCTCAACATGCACTCGCTGTGCACCCGCGACCTCAACGCCGGCGGCATCCACCTTATCAGCAAGAAAGCCAATGAGCACACACGCAAAGCCATCATGCTGGCTCTCTATTCATGATTTTCTGGTTTGTTTGTGGATGTTTTTGTTTCATGATCTTTGATGAGATGGCAAAAAAACTATCTTGTTTATTTACATGAACAAAATAGCGTCCGACTTTATTAAAGAAAAATTTCGAAGACTGGAAAGATAGAAGAACTAGTGCAGTGTTTGATCGCATATCAGGGGAGGTTAATAGAAGGTGGAATAAGTGCTGGAGAGTCAACATGCGGCCAGTGAGTAGGAGAGGCGGAGAGAACTGCGCAACCCCCTCCCGCCTTTCCTCCCTCCCGCACAGGAGAGGCAGAGAGAACTGCAGGCTGCCAGTGGTTTATGCTCCAGCAGTGTGCACCAAATGCAAAAAACCGTATATAGGCAAAGGTAAAAATGAAAAACGTATATTGCTAAAAGTAAAAATGCAAAAATGGGAAAAAGTAAAATTGCAAAAAAAGGTAAAATGTACAAAAATAAAGTAGAGAAGATGAGCCTTTGTGTGCGGGTCCTCCCATGCCTCCGATTCCACCGACACCGGACATTGGGCGCCTAGGCTTCTGAAACTCTCCAAACTTCCTCATTTGCCCATGCTTGGCACAACGTTCATTTGCCTTACCTGTTCTGCTCAAAAATGTGAAAAATTGTGAGCAAAAAAAGGTAAAGTATGAGTATTAAATGCACACTGTGGAAAAAAATCAAAGGCAGTCATAAGGGAGTCATCAGCAAAAATTGTCAGCCGACCCTATATAAAAAGCCATTATAGGCGGGTATATTAGGCGGATATATTAGGCGTAATACTAAAACGTTCAATATAAAATAATGCCTAACCGCCTATATAAAATATCGTCTAATATAATATATGGATAGGCGGTATATTAGGCGGATATATTAGGCGTAATATTAAAATGTTCAATATAAAATACCGCCTAATCGACTAATATATGGCTACCGACTAAATACGGCTAAATATATGACATAGGCGGTATATTAGGTGGAATATTTATGTTTTCCGTTAAGTCCATAATCGTTAACGTTATTTTATATTTTCGGCCACCCAGGCTGAATGGTGCACACTGCCTGGTACTATAGGACGAGGCAAAGACGGGCGGTGGGGATGAAGTGGAGCACCTGAAGCGGAAGCAAAAGAAGCACCGCAAGGAGCCCTCTGACCATCACAACCAACAAAAGGAGCGCAAGAAGCTCAAGGCCAAACACCTCAAGGCTCAGGTACAGGTCGCGATGCTTTTTTGAGCTACCACTGTTTTAAAACTGGTTCATGTGCTAGCAGGAGGACGAATCGGAGGGCTCAGGGGAGGAGTCTGGCCCTGAGAAGGAGACCCCCATCGTCAAGAGGAAGAAGAAGAAGGCTCGCCATGAGCCAGGCCAATCCAAGAAGAAGGTGCCCAAGCCTGCTGATGAGGTATCCTTCACTTTGCCTATCCAACCACCTTTGTTGCCATTGCCTGGTTCTTAGAAGATGGAATCGGAGGGATCTGGGGAGGAGTCTGGCCCCAAGAACGACATCCCCGTCATCAAGAAAAAGAAGGCTCGCCACGAGCCAGGCCAAGACAAGAAGAAGGTGGCCAAGCCCGCTGAGGAGGTATCCTTCACTTTTCCTAACCTACCACCTATGTTACCAGTGCCTGGTTCTTAGGACAAGGAGTCAGTGGAGTCTGGGGAATAGTCTGGCCCCAATGACCAACCTGCCCCAACTAAGACCAAGAAACTAAGCTGGAAGGTTATCCAATCTTTGGCACAAGACAAACCTATGTCCAAAAACTTGTATTCACAGGACCTTCAGGCATCTCAAGTCCGCGCAGACGTCAAGGAGGCCTTTGAAAACCTTGCCAAGGAAGCATCCAAATCCGGCCACACCAGTCATCTGCAACGTTGGGAGAAGGTTTCCTTACTTCACCCAGTAACCACACATGGTATCCTACCTATATCCACAGGAGTGGAAAGATGAGGCTGAGAAAGTCAAGGCCAAGGAGGCCAAGACCAAGGCCAAGAAGCAGAAGGGCTCTGATGCCAAGGTACACTTAGCCTCTACCCATCTACCATCTATTCTCAAAAGCCTGACTCCATAGCAGCAGGCGGAAGCTGAGGATCAGGATGAGCCTGAGCCTGCCAAGGCCCAGACTCCGGCCAAGGAGGCCAAGACCAAGGCAAAGAAGCAGAAGGGCTCTGAGGCCAAGGTACACCTGCCTCTACCTTCCTACCATCTATGTCCATATGCCTCACTCTATAGGAGTGCGGTGACAGCGAGGGCCCGGATGAGCCTGAGGCAGAGGAGGCTGAGGCTCCGGCCAAGGACGTCATGTCCAAGGCCAAGAAGCACAAAGTCCCCGAGTCCAAGGCACACCTGCCTCTACCTACCTACTATCTATGTCCAAATGCCTCACTCTATAGGAGCACAGTGACAGTGAGGGCCCAGACTCAACTATGACTATCCTATAAAGCTCATGAAATCTACCATGACGCTTCTATATCTCATGAGAGATCTGCTATGACTATTTATGCATATCAAAGTCAGTCCAACGCCCAGAGGACTAGACAATGACCAACTTGGTCACTCACCCATGCCTACACATGTTGCGATCATCCAATCCGCTCTAGCGGCAGCCCGAGCTGTACCCTCCGCCCCCTCAGCAGAACACTCAGTACCAGCCCACTCCGCCTCCCCAACAGCTGCAACAGTATTAACCCCAGCTCCACCAACTGCAGCCGCCAATGATCCCGCCTCTGCTGCAGACCTTCCCTCCCCAGCCGCAGATGATACACCAGTTGCTCCCTTCTCTACCTCAGCTGAACCGGCCACAGTTGCAGCCGCTTCCTCCTCTAGAACAGCACAATCGGCATCAGCCTCTGACAATCCCTCCTCCACCATAGTCCCTTCCTCCTCTATCGCATATGATGCCACCTACAACGCAGTAAATCCATCCAATGTCACAAATGCTCCTACCTCCACTACAGCAGCCAAATCAGCGGCGGCTGACTTCACCGTTCCAGCTGAATCCAACCCAGCCACAGAATACACAGACGTGGCCCCTTATTCATAACCCCCTGTCCCAGATGATTCTGCATCAATCGCTCCAGCAGCCCCATCAATGCCTATGCCCAATTACAAGGTTTGGGCTGTGGAAGCGTTCAGTTGCACCGTCATGGAGAAGGAAGAGATTGCCGTGGTCCTTCTACTCTACTCCTGCTACAACCCTTGGAAACAACACTTTGCTCCAGCTGTGGTCCAGCACTGGAAGTTTGACCGACAGCAACGAGACGTTATATCAACTTCTACCCAAATGAAACGCATTGGTTGCGTTTTCAGCTGGCATGGCTGAATGAGCGAGTGGAGAACTTCGCCTACAAGGCGCTCAGACCATTCCACTTGGTGGACACCCCAACCCTCCTTCCCAGTACCCATTTCCAACTAGATTACCAATTGTCTAGAACAAATGCTGAGTGCCAGGATCTCATTCTGGACGACATCCGAGGTGCCTGCCTGGAGCTTCTGGACAAGCTGTAAGAGCTGCGGGTGCATGCAGCCAGCACACAGGAGGAGCCCAAGGAAGCTCTCCAAGAAGAGCAAGTCCAGCAAGAAAGTGACCATGGTCGAGGTACAACTCGCCTCTACCCTTCTGCCATCTATACTCAAAGACCTGACTCTATGGGAGCAGACCGATGCTGAGGACCTGGAAGAGCCTGAGCCTACAGAGGCCGAGACTCCAGCCAAGGAAACCAAGTCCAAGGCCAAAAAGCAGAAGGGCTCTGAGCCCAGGATTAGTAAATGAAGATTGAAATCTTTATTTCAGCAGCAGAGTCCAACTGAAAATTGGACTTTGACTGTTGGGACCAAATGGGTTTTGAAGCATTGTAACTGATTAGAAAATGAAGTTAGAACTCTTCATTTCAACAGCAGAGTCCAACAGAAAATTGGACTTTGACTGTTGAGACCAAATGGGTTTTTGAAGCATTGTAACTGGTTAGAAAATGAATATTGAAAGTTTTATTTCAGCAGCAGAGTCCAACTGAAAATTACCATATGACCCTGTTCATGACCCCATTCACAAACATGTGCAAACAAGGCCCCGTTTGACCCCTGTTCGGGCCCCGTGTGGCCTTCTCTGCCTCTTAATGTCCCCTGGCAATCGACCCATGGCGCATCCGACCCCTATGCCGGTGTTGTATGAAATCGTGAATGCGTGAAATTCAGAATTTCATGCCGTGAAAACGCGAAAGGGCCCGTGAAAACGTGAATTTTCACGTTTTCACAACGTGAAATTGTGAAAAGGCCCGTGAAATCGCGAAATTGCCCTATTTTCACGATTTCATGCTGTGAAAATGTGAAAATCTAGTCATTCACGTTTTCACAGCATGAATACGCGAAAGAATGGCCATAGTATTTTCGCATTTTCACGGCATGAAAACGCAAAAATGAGTTCCCTAACTTTCGCAAATTAACAGTGTGAAAATGTGAGTACCATATCAAATTGCTTCATAGCTTATAAACTGCGTGGTTTTGATTACGAAACAGATATTTGTGGTTGGAACGAAATTGTGGTCTGCTTATGCCTTCTTATCTTACTTCTTATGCCATTCCTAGTGCCAATCATGTGTGCTAGTCTTATTTTCCTTCTCCTTTTCACTGTTGTTTGTTTGTTTTATCACCAGTAAACCGGGAGTGAAAAACAGCAGAGGCGACATGCATACTGTTGGAGAGAGAGAACTGAGAGGTGGCTGGTGTGACAGATAAGTACTTGTGGAAGAGGAGGTCACTGTAAGATCACTGCGTCCCCATTTTCCCGCACAAAATCTGCAAAGGCCTCCCGGGAACTCAAAATCACATGCTCCGGCACCCTGAACTACGAACCCCGGTTGAAATATGAACATTCCTTAGTTTTCATTGCATTATGTTTTATTCCATAACTTTGATTGATTTCTCTTCATTTCACGATTTCACAGTGTTAAAATGTGAAAGCAACAAAATTTTCACAATTTACCATGAAATTCTGAATTTCACAGCGTGAAATCGTGAAAATTGGCCACTTTCACGTTTTCATGGGCCCTTTCACGATTTCACGTTGTGAAAATGTGAAAATTCACGTTTTCACGGGCCCTTTCCCATTTTCACGGTGTGAAATTCTGAATTTCACGTTTTCGCGATTTTATACAACACTGGGACCATCACACATCTACGTCTCCAAACATCTGCTAGCCTCTTCTACGCCCCTCCAGCATCCACCACACAACCTAAAGCAGCTCACCTGCCACTGGAGCCTGCGCTGATGCTGTCTTTCCCTCCTCCTTTGCCCAACCCCCAGCTCTGTTCC
>JASANA010012518.1:0-15112 GCA_030248095.1 Ptycholaimellus sp. GST1_10 | reverse complement strand
TCAAAAGGTAAAAGCAGATTTAGAATCGACATATAAGACTAATGAACATAAAAATCAAGTTTTCTGTGGTTTCAAATTCTTAGACTTCAAGATCTACAGTGGCGAAACCGCATATTGCAATTTTCAACTTTATACCCAGAAAAAGTAATGTTTTTTTAAATGCTTTAGACTTTCACCCCTCCCAGATCTTCCTACAATGTTATTACCCTTCAGCAAAAAAAAAGTTTGTCCAAATCCGTTGAGAATTCGCTATTTCTCAACATACCCCATTTTTTCAAACTTTCTACCCAAAAAAGTAATGTTTCAAATGCTTTGGGACCAGTTCCACCCCTCCAGATCTTCCTAAAATCTTATTACCTTTCAGCAAAAAAATAGTTTTTCCAAATCCGTTTAGAATTCGCTATTTCTCAACATAGCCCATTTTCCAAACTTTCTACCCAAAAAAGTAATGTTTCAAATGCTCCGGGACCAGTTCCACCCTCTAGATCTTCCTAAAATGTTATGACCTTCCAGCAAAAAAAAAGTTTGTCGAAATCCGTTGAGAATTCGCTATTTCTCAACATACCTCATTTTTCAAACGTTCTACCCAAAAAAGTAATGTTTCAAATGCTATGGGACCAGTTCCACCCCTCTAGATCTTCCTAAAATATTATTACCTTTTCAGGGAAAAAAAAGTTTGTCAAAATCCGTTGAGAATTGAGCCTTTTACAGCATACCCCATTTTTCAACCTTTCTACCCAAAAAAGTAATGTTTTCAAATGCTCAAATTCCGGGTCTACCCTTCCAGATCTTCCTAAAATAGCATTACCTTTCAGGAAAAAAAAAGTTTATCCAAATCCGTTGAGAATTCGCCCGTGGACAGCATTTCCAGATACATATATATATATATATATATATACGCATATATATATATATCAGGACAAAAGTTCAGTAACCTCTATAGACCGCAGAGCGGCCCTTGGGCTAGCGGTCAAAAATATAATGAAGAAAAAAAAATTCGAAAATAAAAAAATTCATTGCATATTTATTGGCAGACTAACATATTTTTGAGAAATTTTCTTGATTTAGGCTTAGGGCAATCGATTTTTGGACTTTTGACCTGCCGATAGTACCATTTGTTTTCTCAACTTTAAAAAAACAAAAATAAAAATGAACCCCTGAGTAGGATTTGAACCTACCAGTTTGATCCAGCTGTCCAATCGCTTACACCACTACACCACTGGTGCATATGGCTCATTTATTTCACTGAAGACTTAAGAATACATAAATAAATAAAGCTCAGGGACCCGGAGAGGGTGGGGGAGTGGGGGAAGAAATGAATACCTACTATGGTCCATTGAATAGATGCGGAGAAGAAGGAGAAGGAGAAGGAGAAGGAGAAGGAGAAGGAGAAGGAGAAGGAGAAGGAGAAGGAGAAGGAGAAGGAGAAGGAGAAGGAGAAGGAGAAGGAGAAGGAGAAGGAGAAGGAGTTCGGACAAATGGTTTTTTGCATTTTTCATAATAAAATAAATCGTTTTAAGCAAAAGTCAAAAGATAAACTATAGTCAATTCGATGTTGTTCTTTCCAATGGAAAAAAAATCACACCGATCGGAGCTTTCTGTAATGAGCAGCAGCCTTATCAAAATCAAGATCTAGCAATAACCCTCAAAACGTACACCCAGGTCGAAAAGAGGGGCTGGGCGCTGACGGTTCGCTTTGCTCCCTCGCGCCAGCCCAATACCAGGGGGAACGAAGTCTTCGCCATTTTTGCGCGGCCGCAGGCCGCCTGCCGCGGAGGGCAGGGCAGTCAGAGCTCCGGAGGCCGGAGGGCATGGGTGCGGAGGCCCCGGAGAGAAGCCTAGCATGCGAAGCGTGCAGGCGAAGCGTAGGGGGCCGTAGCACCCGTGCCCGGAGGCCGGAGGAGCTCCTGGCGCCCTGCCCGAAGCGGCGGCCAAGGCCAGCTTAAGCAGTTACCCCATTTTTGCGTCTGTCTGTCCGCACACATATCCATATAGCTCGGTAAATCCATCGGCAAGCCAACAATAAGTATCTTTTCTCCCAAAATTGAAAATACCCCAGTTGAAAAGTCAAAGAAATAAAATTACTGCTACTGGAATCTGCTTGGACAGTTGCATTTTGTTTTTGGCGCGCAGTTCAGTGTCTCTTTCCATGCGCACCCAAAAACAAAATGCAGATGACACAGCAGATTCCAGTAGCAGTAATTTTATTTCTTTGACTTTTCACTCGGGGTATTTTCAATTTTGGGAGAAAAGATACTTATTGTTGGCTTGCCGATGGTACCAGATATTTCTTCCACTTTTAATATAGTACAAAATATAGATACAAATTTTATATTGTTGGTTATATATTTAGCTAAAATTTTATTGTATAAAAAATAAAAAAATTTATTTTAAAAAATATTACAAAAATATAAGATTCGAAAATTAAAAATAAAATGCAAATTTATTGGCAAACTAAGATATTTTTGTTAAATTTTCATGACTTATACTCAGGGCGATCGAATTTTGGGATAAAGAGCTAAGTTTTTGGCCTGCCGAAGGTACCAATTGTTTTCTCAACTTTAAATAAACTAAAATAAAAATAAATGCCTGAGAAGGATTCGAACCTACCAGTTTCACCCAGCTTTCCAATCGCTTTCACCACTACACCACAGGTGCATATGGCTCCATATTTTAACTAAAGAATTATGTATAAATAAAGATGCATGAGGCCCAGAGACCCGGGCAGAGGGGGAGGAAGAAATGAATACCTACTATCGTCCATTGAATAGATGCGGAGGAGAAGAAGAAGAAGGAGGAGTAGAAGGAGTTCGGACAAATGGTTTTGAGGAATTTTATCTTGTATTCTGCCATTTTTGAGCGATTTCTCGCGAGTTTTGGTTAATTTGCAGATGCTCTTTCTATTGCAACAAAAACCAGAGCAAACGGAGCTTCCTGTGAGAAGCAAGAGCCTTATCAATTTTAAGATCTAGCAATAACCCCGAAAACATACACCTGGGTCGAAAAGAGGGGCTGGGCGCTGACACTTCGCTAACGCTCGCTCGCGCCAGCCCAATATATAATAGAGGAGCCTGTCTTGTGAGTAAGCATTTCGCGCGCCATGGGGGAAGCTTCTGGTGAGGAGGTGAGAGTGTTTTTGGGTAAAATGGGGTTGGGGAACACGATTTTGAGTTAATCAGCTTGCTCCGATCGCGGGAACATGCTTAAAACATCGAAAATGTGGCTTTTATCAATGTTTTGCAACTGCGCAGATTTGGGACTCTACCTAATTGTACAACGTTTCAGTCATTTAACATATATAATCCCAAACAGTCAAACCCAGACTATCTTTGGCAACCTAACTCCACTCGGGCTGTGTGCCTAATCTTTGAAGTCCCTTGAGGACAGCCAGGTGTTCAGTTCACTTGGTGTGGCTGTAATTTGGCCACTGTGGGGTGGGTTATCAAAAGAGGCAGATGCATGAAAAAAGCTAAGCACCCGTGTAGCGGTATCCATGCAGCCCAAATACATTCCTCCAATCCATTTGCCCCCCCCCCCAATTATTAACCTTCTTCTATAACTTAATTACTCCCCCCGCCATTTGCCTTTTTAACTTTGTGGCCTCCCCCATTCGCTTGCCTCTGTTTCTGCAAATTCAGTACTAAACTGATATCAAATTACTGAAATTGTGAATCTCCGCTTCAGTGTTTTTTCTCTCTTAGCTGGTCTCTTTATGATGCTTGCAATCAAGTTAGCTTGGGCATCAAGGTAATGAAATTTATTTGATTCATCTTATCATGAAACTAGCTTGGGCTCTAAGGTGATGAAATTTAATTTGTAACTCTTTTCATGAAATTATACTTACAAAATTTTGAACCTCTAAAGAGCTAAGAGAGCCCAGAAAATTTTGGCCACCTTAGGATAAATGTTTAGATAGGGATAAAAATAAAAACTAAACATTGGTTTAAATTGAGAAAAACATTGAAAAAATGATGCAATGAAAATATATTATTTTGAAAAAAAAATTGTATTAGTTTTCGCAGATTTTTGTTTTTTCCAGCTACCAATAGCATTTTGTTTGAATTATTTAAAGTTTTTCATGCTGTATGTGTACTTTAACCTGCCAAAAAATTGCATAATTACAATTGTGAAAATTTTCTGGGCTCTCTTAGCTCTTTAGAGGTTCAAAATTTTGTAAGTATAATTTCATGAAAAGAGTTACAAATTAAATTTCATCACCTTAGAGCCCAAGCTAGTTTCATGATAAGATGAATCAAATAAATTTCATTACCTTGATGCCCAAGCTAACTTGATTGCAAGCATCATAAAGAGACCAGCTAAGAGAGAAAAACACTGAAGCGGAGATTCACAATTTCAGTAATTTCATCCACTTTTGAAGAGAAAGCAATCAGTCGGTTTTCTTCTGTCCTTGTACTTCGTTCAGTTACGTACTGTTACTTCAGTTAAACTGCGTAGAGTCATATGCACCAGTGGTGTAGTGGTGTAAGCGATTGGACAGCTAAATGTAACTGGCAAGTTTGATTCCTTCTCATACTTTCATTTATTTTGTATTTTTGACAGTAAGTTAAGCTCTTTTCTCCCAAAATCGATTGGCCCAAGTGTAAAGCCAAGGAATTTCCCAATTATTTTGTGTTTGCCAATAATTTTCCGTAGCATTTATCATTTTTAAAACTTTTTAAATTAATTCATTCATTTAATTCATTTATTCATTAATTACTTTTTACGTATATATTTAGAGGCATATCCCGCCCCCCTATAGGGGGGGCCAGAGCCAGGCTCACATTATGGTGCATTGTGTATGATGTTTTGGGCAAAACAATGTGACAATTTGCTGTCGATATCAGGAGTGGTAAAGAGATAGGAAAAAATGTGAAAAGACTGATCAATGTGAAAATCACTGTCGGCACTGGGAGCAGAAAAAGGGGACTGAAGAAGTAGTCGCAATCTTGATATCACGTTGAGGAAGGAGGCTGCATTGACTAGAAGCATGGATCCAGTGGCTGCAACTGTGGCACTGGAGCATGAGTTCGGATTGGGGCTTGAGTGACCACAGCAGGCCTCCACCACCCGACTGCTTCAACGAGGCTGCAGAGGACGGGCCAAATTCCCCATGGACACCTTCTACAATTTATTGATCTAATAAAATTTTAACTAAATATATAACCAACAATATAAAAAACGGACATATATTTGACATAATTTTATTTTTGCATGTTTAAAGTTGAGGAAATAAAAGGTACCATCGGCAAGCCGAAAGTAAGCTCTTTTCTCCCAAAAATCAACTGCCCCGAGTATAAAGATCAGGAAATTTTCCTACTACTAATGGAATCTGCTGTGTCATCTGTATTTTGTTTGAGCGCGCATGAAAAGAGCCCTGGAACTGCGCGCGAAAACAAAATGCAAATGCCCCACAAGCAGATTCCATTAGTAGTAGGAAAATTTCCTGATCTTTATACTCGGGGCAGTTGATTTTTGGGAGAAAAGAGCTTACTTTCGGCTTGCCGATGGTACCTTTTATAATATTGCTCATGATCAAAGCAGAGCAAACATCTAAAATCCACAAGCTTCTGGGAATGCTGCTCATCATTGAGAATCTTAACAGTTACTGAAAGCTTCAAATGCAATCACTGATGCCTCTGTCATTGACAACCCGCATATCCATACTAATGAATGCCTTGAAACATCAGCACCCCAAGTAGATCCCAAATCGCGAAAATTGACTTCACTCAAAGCGATTTTTTAAAAATATAATTTCAAAAAGTTGAAAAAGTAAGTAGCCTATTTTAAACAGAATTATTTTACCTTGAATTAAAAAAAAGTCCGCCAAGAAAAGTTAAAAATTGAAAGAACAGTGAAGCTTCAAAGTGCAAAATTATCAAATTCGGCACATTTTCAATCATAATTTGTTTTAATAAAAAAAAATGGCGAGGACTATCCTACATATGTTAAATAACTCACTGAGACCTATCCAAAAAGTCATCATGTGCCAGGATTCATTCAGAATTCGGACGGCACCGAGGCCACCCCCAAAATGGCATCACCCGTATTATATAAGACTAGGTTGAGCTTCGCCGTCACCTACGGCGACTATAAGGAAGCAGCTACAGAAATTATTGATGCCAAGAAGTTCAAATTGGTAATAGAAAGCCAGCTGCAGTAAGAAGATTTACTACAATTTATTTGGCTTTCTCCAATGGTTTTTTGGAAACTTGGGAGGATTGGGTGAGGCTAAATAGGCCTGTAAAATCATCCAGCATCCACCGCCCTACTTTGCTTACTTGAATATCCAGTGAAACATGGGAGGATTGGGTGAGCCTAAATAGGCCTGCAAAAGCATCAGGCATCCACCGCCCTACTTTGCTTACTCGAAAATCCACTGAAACATGGGAGGATTGGGTGAGACTAAATAGGCCTGCAAAAGCATCAGGCATCCACCGCCCTACTTTGCTTACTTGAATATCCACTGAAACATGGGAGGATTGGGTGAGACTAAATAGGCCTGCAAAAGCATCAGGCATCCACCGCCCTACTTTCTTACTTGAATATCCACTGAAACATGGGAGGATTGGGTGAGACTAAATAGGCCTGCAAAAGCATCAGGCATCCACCGCCCTACTTTGCTTACTTGAATATCCACTGAAACGTTTGTGGTGTCTGTGTGGTGCAAGACGATGAGGGTTTTGGAATTGGATGGATCATGGAGACAATGGTTTATGTGCTGGAATGTGTATGGAGGGGAGGACAATTAAGCATAGAGGCAAAGTGTGTGGTTGGGGGGGGGAGGGGTTGGGGCCTGAGGTTGGAATAAAGTAGGTGAGAGTAGGCTAAGGGTTTGGGGATTTTTTTTAGGGTATGATGGCGAAGATTTGTGGGTTGGGTAAACGATTTGGTCATGGGGGATGGATCATGGAGGCAAATGATTTGGGGCTTGTAGAGTACACCAGTACATAGATAATGGTTTAGGTGTTTATTTGGACGCGATGGAAAACAAATTGGAGAAAGCAAGGCAAATGGTTAGGGGGTGTGGTGCTGGTTTGGGGGCTGGCATGGAACAAAGAGGCAAGATTTTGTGGCTTGGAATGATGCATGGAAGCAAAATGATTGGATATTTTTTATGGTGTTTGCCGCCAGCAAAGGATTGGGGGCGTGGGGCATGGAGGCAAAAAATTATGGTTTGGTGTTTGTATGGTGCATGGCAGCAAGTGTTTGGCGGTTGGAAATAAGTAGGTGAGAATAAGCAAAGGGTTTTTATGTTTGTTTTGTGTATGACGGCGAGAGTTTAAGGGTTTGGAGATGTTAATGGGGTGGAATGGAGCATGAAGACGATAATTTGGGTATTGGTAGGGATCATGAAGGCAAACGATTTGGGGGTTTGTATAGTGCATAACAGCATGTGTTTAGAAATGAGCATGGAGACATTGCTTTATGGAGGTTTAATGGTGGCAAGGGTTTGAGGGTTTATGTGGGGAGTCGAATGGAGCAGGCAATGGTTTTGGGTTGGTATGAAAAAAGGAAGTAATGGTTTGGGGGTTTAATTGGACCATGGTGCCTAAAGTTTAGGGATTGGTGTGAAGCATGTTGACATGGTTTAGGGCTGCATGGTTCCCGCTACACGGGTGCTCAGCTTTTTTCATGCATTAGCCTCTTTTAAGCATTTGGATTTGGGCTGCATGGTTCCCGCTACACGGGTGCTCAGCTTTTTTCATGCATTAGCCTCTTTTTTGGTCTACCGACTCTTTTGAGGATCCCCCCACCCACACCAAGTGAATGCAACAGCAAACACCTGGCTGTCCTCAAGGGACTTCAAAGATTAGGCACCAAACCCGAGTGGGGTTAGGTTGCCAAAGAGGTTCGAGGCTTATTTGTTTGGGAATATTTATGTGTAATGGCTAAAACTTCACTTCAATGAGTAGCTTCCCAAAACTGCGCAGTTGCAAAACATTGAAAAAAGTCACATTTTCGATGTTTTAAGCACATTCCCATGCTCAGATCAAGCTGAAAATCGCAGAATCGTGTTCCCCAGCCCCAATTTACCCAAAAACATCTTCACCTTCTCACAGGAAGCTTCCCTGGTGGTGCGCAAAATGCTAACGGACAAGACAGGCTCCTCTATTATATATATGGACTAGTATGGTATGGGCCTGCGGCGCACATAGCCAACTCCAGACATGTCAAAATCAAGCCAGCCTATTAGGCCTCACCAGACGCAGACAGCTGAATAAGCCATCCTGTCATAGCTTAGTTCAATATTTACTGAAACATTGGAGTCCTGGGTAGACCGCCAGAAAGGCTTATTAGCTAAAATTTGTTTTAGCTGTAGCTCAGCCAATTCTCAACCGATTTTAAAAATTCCAACGCCATTTTGCAGATAAAACCAATATCTTTCGAATGCAAAAAACCGCATTGCAAAATTCAAAGCCAGACAAAAGATATGCCCTAAAAACCCTCCAAATTGACCATTTTACTCAAACATTTGATGTTTTAAGCACATTCCCGTGCTCGGATCAAGCTGGTTATAACGCCATCGTGTTCCCCGGCCACGATTTACCCAAAAAACTCTTAATTTCCTAGTTACAGCTTGAATTCGGACTGCGCGGCGTGCTCACGCTACAGACACGTCTCAGCTTTTATATTATGGACTAGGTTGAGCTTCGCCGTCGCCTACGGCGACTATATGGAACCAGCTAAAGAAACTATCAATGACCAGGATTTCAAATTATATGGGTAATAGAAAATGCATGGATAATATTTGGGGATAGTTGGATAAGTTTTCATTTTGGGCATGGAGTAGTAGGTATTCTACTACAAGTTTCATTTGGGGGGATATATGGATAAGTTTTCATTTGGGGGGTAGTTGGATAAGTTTGGGGTGGGGGAGTAGGACTCGAAAATAAATAGTTGTGATGTGCTAAAAGACGTTTAAAGCACCTTAAAATTTGGGGAGTTATTTGGTGGTATGGATTCTTTGGAGGTTGGGGGTGAACTGAAGAGGGAATTATCCCAAAGGGCAGCTTTGTTATGATTTTGATGGCTTGACAGGCAGAATTAAAAAGCAGCGAGCCAGAAAGGTTTTAATTTGAAAAGTTTGATTAAGAAAGAGGGTAAATCATTAGGGGAGGCAAACGGTTGGGGGAGGGAGGAAATGGCTTGAGGAAGAATGGTTGGGGGAATGGCTAAGGACCGGGTGAGGCAAACAGGCTTGCGAGGCAAATGGATGGGGGGAGGTGGGTGGGGGGTCAAATGGCTGGGCAGTATCAATGGCTTGGGGTATCATGGCTGAGGGGACTAATGGCTGAATAAAGTTGGGGCCCATTTAGTCATTCAAACTTGGATTACAGGCATCATTCAAAAATTATAGGGGGGATTTGTTAGGGGCGAAATAAAATTGTTGGGGGAGCGAATAGCTATGGAGGAATTGCTAATTGGGAGGGCAAATAAATGGCTGGGGGTAGAAATGCCGGATGATATGACTGCAAATTAGTTAGGCTTGCATTGTGCAGGTTTTGGTGATTGGAATGAAGACGGAGAGTATAGACAAAGGGTTTAGGCATTTGTTTTGTGTATGGCGGCAAGGGTTTGTGCGTTGGAATGTAGTGTGGGGACAACTATTCGGGTTAAGGCCATTGATTAGGAGTTGGGTTTTATATAATGCTATCGGCAAATGATTGGAATGGATCATGGAGAAAATGATTGGCGGATATTGGAATGGATCATGGAGCCATAGACATGGTTTGGGGGTTTATTTGGAACTTGGAAGGAAGGGTTTGGGGATTGCTTTGTTTCTATGTAACAAGGTTTCAATGGTTAGGGGATTTGTAAGAAGCACAGAGAACAGTTTTTGAGGTTTGATTGCTAAGGTGAATCGGATTTGGGCTGCATGGGTCCCGCTACATGGGTGCTCAGCTTTTTTCATGCATTAGCCTCTTTTGTGGTCTATTGACCTTTTTTAAGGATCCCCCACCCATTGGCCAAATTACAGCCACACCAAATGAATGCAGGAGCAAACACCTGGCGGTCCTCTAGGGACGTCAAACAGAAGGTATCCAACCAATATTGGTTAGTTTACCATTTAAGTACTCTGGTTTCCACAGGTGCGCAGAAAATTTATGTGTAATGACTGAAATTTAGCCAGATTGGGTAGCTTCCCAAAACTGCGCAGTTCAAAAACATTGAAAAAACTCACATTTTCCATGTTTTAAGCAAGTTCCCGTGATCGGTGCAAGCTCTCACCACCTCCATCGTTTTCCCCGACCCTGATTTACCCAAAACCATCTTTACTTCCCATGCAGAGGCTGTAGTTGGAGTGCTCCCCGTGATGACCCACAAGACAGGCTCTGTCATTAGATATTTAGACTAGGTTGGGAGAGGCCTGCGGCGCACATCATAATTTTTGGGGGTATTTTTAGTGTATTTTAATCAATTTATTTTTGAGGGTATTTCTTTTTTCAGAAATTCCAGATTTTTCTGATTATCTGTGCCTATCTTCTTTGGTTCTTTACCTTATTACTTTTAGCTAATTTAACCAATTTTGTTCATTTGAAAATTTTAGATTGATAAGCAAGCAAATTAGATTGATTTTATTTTCATTTTAGATTGCACTATTTCTTATTATGCTTGTCATTATGTTACGTTTTGTTACTCTCGTTATTTTTTTTAGATTGCACCATTCTTTTTCTGCGAATAAAGTTTTTTTCATTCATGGTATTTCTTTAAAGCATTAGAATTTGGAACGAAAATTCAATCATCATAAAGAACCCGGTTTGAGCAGGATTCTAAGAATTTTCTATTCTTTTAATCCCATGTCTTTCTATTCTTATGACTTGTCATTGGAAATATATTTTGTCATACCTCCAATCGAAAGTGCTTGATCTACAACTGCATTTTTTACTTGCACGAACTGATGCAGCTACTGAGACGTGCTACATGTGTGATGTTTGAGTTCTTCGATTGTTTATTAGATTTTCAGTTGCAATTCAGTGATGCTCGATGGAGCATCTATAGTAAAATAATATAAAGTGTTAATTGTCAAGCGATCCATTTTCTTCTTTTAGGATAAATGAAATCTCAGCTGCCTAGATGATGGCCCAAAACTGCGCAGATTCACAATGCCGAATACTATATTTCCCATTAGTTAAAATTTTGTTAAGCTCTAACTCGGCCAATTCTCAATGGATTTTAAAAATTCCAACGCCATTTTGAAGATAAAATTCATATCTTTTAAATGCAAAAAACCGCATAGCAAAATTCAAAGCCAATCAAAAGCTGCGCCCAAAAACCCTCCAAAACGACCACGTTGCCCAAACACTTGATGTTTTAAGCACATTCTCGTGATCGGAGCAAGCTCTAGCCATGATTTTCAGCTTTTTCGACCTTGTTTTACCCAGAAAAGCTGTTTTTATGTCAAATGATGCTGTATTCGCGCTGCACGGCGTGATGACGTGACAGACAAGGCCTAGCTTTTATATTATGGACTAGTATGGTATGGGCCTGCGGCGCACATCGCTAGCTCCAGACATTTCAATAATAAGTGCAGCATTCAAGCACAACTTCCAATTGTGCATCCGTTTACTTACATTTTTGCTGAAACATGGCAGACTTGAGTGGCCCGCTAGCATAGCCCTAACAGGCCATTTTGGCTTACCGTTGTTTTGACTGTAGCTCAGCCAATTCTCAACCGTTTTTAAAAATTCCAACGCCATTTTGAAGATAAAACTAATATCTTCCGAATGCAAAAAACCGCATAGCGAAATTCAAATCCAGTCAAAAGCTGCGCCCGAAAAACCCTCCAAAATGACCATTTTACCCAAATACTTGATGTTTTAAGCACATTCCCGTGATCGGATCAAGCTCTAGCCATGATTTTCGGCTTTTTCGACCAAGGTTTACCCAGGAAAGTTGTTTTTATGTCAAAAGATGCTGTATTCGCACTGCACGGCGTGATGACGTGACGGACAAGGCCTAGCTTTTATAATATTGGGCTGGCGCGAGGGAGCAACGCGACCGTCAGCGCCCAGCCCCTCTTTTCGACCCAAGTGTATGTTTTGAGAGTTATTGCCAGATCTTAAAACTGATAAGCGTTTTTCTCAGCCCAGCCAGCTCCGATTGAAATGATTTTGGGTGCAATGGAAAGAGCAACATCGAATTGTGGGGGGCACTCGCGAAAAACTACATATAAATCAAGATTTGATAGAGAAAATTTGCAATCAAAAGTGCCGCACGAACTCCTTCCCTTCCCTCCCCTTCCCTCCCCTTCCCTCCCCTTCCCTCCCCTTCCCTCCCCTTCCCTTCGCATCTCCTCCATGTATGGGTGTAGGTATTCATTCCACGCCCCCCCCCCTTCCCCGCCAGTCGTAGGCGTTAATGTGTTAGTATTTAAGTTAACTTGTTTAGTGAATGACCCTGTGGTGTAGTGGTTTAAGCGATTGACCTGCTGTGTCAATCATGCAAGTTCGAATCCTGACTCATCAATTACTTTTTGCATGCTTTTAAAGTTGAGGAAATAACTGGTACCATCGGCAAGCCGAAATAAAGCTCTTTTCTTTTAAAAAAAATTGATTGCCCCGAGTGTAAAGCCAAAGAAATTGCCCTCCTACAAGTGAAATCTGCTGTGTCACCTGCATTTTGGTTGAGCGCGCCTGAAAAGAGCCCTGGAACTGCGCGCGAAATCAAAATGCAAATGCCCCACAAGCAGATTTCACTTGTAGGAGGGCAATTTCTTTGGCTTTGCACTCGGGGCAATCAATTTTTTTTAAAAGAAAAGAGCTTTATTTCGGCTTGCCGATGGTACCAGTTATGGATATATATCCAGAATATGAATGCTGAGACGTGTCCATCCACCAGACATTCGGTGCAGGCCCAATTCAACAGGTGCAGGGAAAGTAAAGGCATTTTTGCGCGGCCGCAGGCCGCCTGCCGCGGAGGGCAGGGCAGTCAGAGCTCCGTAGGCCGGAGGGCATGGGTGCGGAGGCCCCGGAGCGTAGCCTGGCATGCGAAGCATGCAAGGCGAAGCGTAGGGGCCGTAGCACCCGTGCCCGGAGGCCGGAGGAGCTCTGGCGCCCTGCCCGAAGCGGCGGGCGGCCAAGGCCAGCTTAAGCAGTTACCCCATTTTTGCATCCGTCTGTCCGCATATCCAGTATATGAAAGCTAAGCCTTGTCCGTTACGAGATAGCTTCGCGCAAGCCCAATTCAGTAGCTGCAGTTGAAGTTAGAACGTTTTTGGGTAAATTGGGGGCGCTGAACAAGAATATGTTTTTGGCAGCTTGCTCCGATCACGGGAAAGTGCTTAAAACATCAAAAAAGTGAGTTTTCCCAATGTTTTTTATCTGCGCAGTTTTGGAAAGCTACCCAATCTGACTAAGTTTTAGTCGTTACAAATAAATTTCTATGCAGTTTTTCAAACCAGTCACTCATAGGCGACCCATCCTAATTTGAGTGGGGTGCCTAATCTTTGAAGTCCCTCGAGGACAGCCAGGTGTTTGCTGTTGCATTCATTTGGTGTGGCTGTAATTTGGCCACTGGGAGTGGGTTTCTAAAGAAGTCAATAGACCAAAAAGAGGCTAATGCATGAAAAAAACTGAGCACCCGTGTAGCGGGAACCATGCAGCCCAAATCTCAAGCCATCGCCATCATGAACTCTTCATGTTAGCTCTTTTAGTCAAGGTCTCCCCGGCATTTGCTTAGAGCAATAGTAATGCACTAATTTAGTTAACACTAAGGTAAATATCAGTTTCCTTAGCTTGCTGAATATTGCATTGAATAATTCCATTGAATGAAGCGGAATTGATGGGAGCAAAATAAAATGTCAAAATAAAAATAATGGAAAGGCTAAAAATTGATTTTACAATGATTAAAAAATTAATTAAAGATTAAAATTAATTAATGACTAAAAAATAAGAAAAATTATTCATAGTGTGGAAAACCTGATAGAATTAAAATGGTACGATATAAATGAAAGATTAATGAAATATAAAATTGAAACAAAATAGTTGAAAAATACGAAACAAAGGAAAAATAAATAAGAAAAGTAAAATCTAAACAAACATTTAGACAAATTGCCATTTGCAATGTCTTTGAAATAAATTTGAATAGAAGGAAAAATCAATTACCTCAACAAAGAACAAAAATCGCACAAACTATGACCTACAAACTTATGCTGACAATAAAAAAATGGCTGATGACCAGGATCCCCCCCCCAACGGTTTTACCGGCCAACCAAGCCAGTTTTGGACCAACCAAGAGTTTTGCCCCCCCCCCTCAAGAGTTTTGCCCCCCCCCCCAAATTTAGGCTAGGCTTAGGCTTAGGCTTAGGTATACTGATTCTAAAAAAGGCTTAGGCTTAGTCAAACCATTTTGTATAATGGCAATTGCGTAGGCTTCGCTTGCGAAGCCTTAAAGCTGAATGCAAACTAGACTAGCAACTGCGTAGGCTTCGCTTGCGAAGCCTTAAAGCTGGACTCAAAAAAAACTTGGGGGGGGGGATACTGGTCATCAATCAAGGGATTTTGGCATTTGGGGGGGGGGATAATGGTCATCAAAATCGGTGACCAGGATCCCCCCCAAGTGCAAAAACACCTAAAACACCCTTAAAACTGATTGATTACTTGATTGATACGTAGATTGATTACAGATTTGGGGGGGGGGGGGGATACTTACGTGGGGGGGGGGGGGGATACTTCACAGGTGGGGGGGTAAAACGTTGAGGGGGGTAGAACCCTTGGGGGGGGATTCTGGTCATCAGCCAAAAAAATTAGAGATTATATTTAGAAAAATTAAATTAATATTTATGATGGAATAACGTAGAAAATGTAAAAGAAAGAATGTAAGTTAAGGATAAATACTATTCAGGTTAACGATACTTATTTGCAAAAAGAATAAATAAGAACCAGAACAAATGACCACGAATAATATATTAAAAATTTAAACAAGATAGAAAAAAGAACCAAAAAAAAAGTCGGGAAAGTTTAAATATATAAATTCAAAATATAAATCAACAAAAATACACTAATCTATAAACTAAAGTTATGATGTGCGCCGCAGGCCTCTCCCAACCTAGTCCATATATATAATAGAGGAGCCTGTCCTGTGAGTGAGCATTTCGCGCGCCATGGGGGAA